>JABXNX010003974.1:0-19243 GCA_014843695.1 Archivesica marissinica
GGGTTATTGTACTGGAGAACCAGCAGGGTTATTGTACTGAAGAACCAACAGGGTTATTGAACTTATACTGGAGAACCAGCAGGGTATACTTCTGGAGAACCAGCAGTGTTATTGTACTTGTTCTGGAGAACCAGCAGGGTTATTGTACTTGTTCTGGAGAACCAGAATGTTTATTGTACTTGTTCTGGAGAACCAGCAGTTTATTGTATTGTTCTGGAGAACCAGCAGGGTTATTGTACTTGTTCTGGAGAACCAGCAGGTTATTGTACTTGTGCTGGAGAACCAGCAGCGTTATTGTACTGGAGAACCAGCAGGGTTATTGTACCTGTCAGGAGAACCAGCAGGGTTATTCTGGAGAACCAGCAGGGTTATTGTACTTGACTGGAGAACCAGCAGGGTTATTGTACTTGTTCTGGAGAACCAGCAGGGTTATTGTACTGGAGAACCAGCAGGGTTATTGTACTTGTACTGGAGAACCAGCAGGGTTATTGTAATTGTTCTGGAGAACCAGCAGGGTTATTGTACTTGTTCTGGAGAACCAGCAGTGTTATTGTACTGGAGAACCAGCAGGGATATTGTACTTTTGTTGATGAACCAGCAGGGTTATTTTTCTGGAGAACCAGCAGGGTTATTGTACTGGAAAACCACAGGATTATTGTTCTGGAGAACCAGCAGGGTTATTGTACTTATGCTGGAGAACCAGCAGTGTTATTGTACTTGTTCTGGAGAACCAGCAGGGATATTGTACTAGAGAACCAGCAGGGTTATTGTACTTGCACTGGAGAAGCAGCAGGGTTATTGTACTTGTTCTGGAGAAACAGCAGGGTTATTGTACTTGTTCTGGAGAACCAGCAGGGTTATTGTACTGGATAACCAGCAGGGTTATTGTTCTGGAGAACCAACAGGGTTATTGTACTTGTACTGGAGCACCAGCAGGGTTATTGTACTTGTGCTGGAGAACCTGCCGGGTTATTGTACTTTTTCTGGAGAACCAGCGGGTTATTGTGCTGGAGAACCAGCAAGTTATTGTACTGGAGAACCAGCAGGGTTATTGTACTTGTTCTGGAGAACCAGCAGGGTTATTGTACTTGTGCTGGAGAACCAGCAGGATTATTGTACTGGAGAACCAGCAGGGTTATTGTACTTGTTCTGGAGAACCAGCAGGGTTATTGTACTGGAGAACCAGCAGGGTTATTGTACTAGAGAACCAGCAGGGTTATTGCACTTGTTCTGGAGAACCAGCAGGGTTATTGCACTTGTTCTGGAGAACCAGCAGGGTTATTGTACTTATTCTGGAAAACCAGCAGGGTTATTGTACTTGGTCTGGAGAACCAGCAGGGTTATTGTACTTGCACTGGAGAACCAGCAGGGTTATTGTACTTGTTCTGGAGAACCAGCAGGATTATTGTACTTGTGCTGGAGAACCAGCAGGGTTATTGTACTTGTTCTGGAGAACCAGCGGGTTATTGTACTGGAGAACCAGCAGGGTTATTGTACTTGTACTGGAGAACCAGCAGGGTATTGTACTTGTTCTGGAGAACCAGCAGTGTTATTGTACTTGTTCTGGAGAACCAGCAGGGTTATTGTACTTGTTCTGGAGAACCAGCAGGGTTATTGTACTGGATAACCAGCAGGGTTATTGTTCTGGAGAACCAACAGGGTTATTGTACTTGTGCTGGAGAACCAGCAGGTTATTGTACTTGTGCTAGAGAACCAGCAGGTTTATTGTACCGGAGAACCAGCAGGGTTATTGTACTTGTTCTGGAGAACCAGCAGGGTTATTGTACTGGAGAACCAGCAGGGTTATTGTACTAGAGAACCAGCAGGGTTATTGCACATGTTCTGGAGAATAGCAGGGTTATTGTACTTATTCTGAAAAACCAGCAGGGTTATTGTACTTAGTCTGGAGAACCAGCAGGCTTATTGTACTTGCACTGGAGAACCAGCAGGGTTATTGTACTTGCACTGGAGAACCAGCAGGATTATTGTATTGTGCTGGAGAACCAGCAGGTTTATTGTACTTGTTCTGGAGAACCAGAGGGTTATTGTACTGGAGAACCAGCAGGGTTATTGTACTGTAGAACCAGCAGGGTTATTGTACTTATACTGGAGAACCAGCAAGGGTATTGTACTTGTTCTGGAGGACCAGCAGTGTTATTGTACTTGTTCTGGAGAACCAGCAGGGTTAATGTACTTGTTCTGGAGAACCAGCAGGTTCATTGTACTTGTTTTGGAGAACCAGCAGTGTTATTGTATTGTGCTGGAGAACCAGCAGGGTTATTGTACTTGTTCTGGAGAACTAGCAGGTTATTGTACTTGTGCTGGAGAACAAGTAGCGTTATTGTACTGGAGAACCAGCAGGGTTATTGTACGTGTGAGGAGAACCAGCAGGGTTATTCTGGAGAACCAGCAGGGTTATTGTACTTGGTCTGGAGAACCAGCAGGGTTATTGTACTTGTTCTGGAGAACCAGCAGGGTTATTGTACTTGATCTGGAGAACCAGCAGTGTTATTGTACTTGTGCTGGAGAACCAGCAGGGTTATTGTACTGGAGAACCAGCAGGGTTATTGTAGTTGTTCTGGAGAACCAGCAGGGTTATTGTAATTGTGCTGGAGAACCAGCAGGGTTATTGTACTTGTTCTGGAGAACCAGCAGGGTTATTGTACTGGAGAACCAGCAGGGATTTTGTACTTTTGTTGATGAACGAGCAGGGTTATTTTTCTGGAGAACCAGCAGGGTTAATGTACTGGAAAACCACTGGCAGGATTATTGTTCTGGAGAACCAACAGAGTTATTGTACTTATGCTGGAGAACCAGCAGTGTTATTGTACTTGTTCTGGAGAACCAGCAGGGATATTGTACTAGAGAACCAGCAGGGTTATTGTACTTGCACTGGAGAAGCAGCAGGGTTATTGGACTTGTTCTGCAGAAAGAGCCGGGTTATTGTATTGTTCTGGAGAACCAGCAGGGTTATTGTACTGTGGAGAACCAGCACAAACCAAAAAACCACAACACCAACAACCACAAAACAGGGTTATTGTACTTTTCTGGAGAACCAGCAGGGTTATTGTACTTGTTCTGGAGAACCAGCAGGGTTATTGTACTGGAGAACCAGCAAGGTTATTGTACTTGTCTGGAGAACCAGCAGGGTTATTGTACTTGTTCTGGAGAACCAGCAGGGTTATTGTACTTGTACTGGAGAACCAGCAGGTTATTGTACTTGCTGGAGAACCAGCAGGGTTATTGTACTTGTTCTGGAGAACCAGCAGTGTTATTGTACTTGTTCTGGAGAACCAGCAGGTTATTGTACTTGTGCTGGAGAACCAGTAGGGTTATTGTACTGGAGAACCAGCAGGGTTATTGTACTTGTGCTGGAGAACCAGCAGGGTTATTCTGGAGAACCAGCAGGGTTATTGTACTTGGTCTGGAGAACCAGCAGGGTTATTGTACTTGTTCTGGAGAACCAGCAGGGTTATTGTACTTGTGCTGGAGAACCAGCAGGGTTATTGTACTTGTTCTGGAGAACCAGCAGGGTTATTGTACTTGTGCTGGAGAACCAGCAGGGTTATTGTACTGGAGAACCAGCAGGGTTATTGTAATTGTGCTGGAGAAACAGCAGGGTTATTGTACTTGTTCTGGAGAACCAGCAAGGTTATTGTAATTGTGCTGGAGAACCAGCAGGGTTATTGTACTTGTGCTGGAGAACCAGCAGGGTTATTGTACTGGAGAACCAGCAGGGTTATTGTACTTGTTCTGGAGAACCAGCAGGGATATTGTACTAGAGAACCAGCAGGGTTATTGTACTTGTTCTGGAGAACCAGCAGGGTTATTGTACTGGATAACCAGCAGGGTTATTGTTCTGGAGAACCAACAGGGTTATTGTAATTGTGCTGGAGAACCAGCAGGGTTATTGTACTTGTGCTGGAGAACCAGCGGGTTATTGTGCTGGAGAACCAGCAGGTTATTGTACTGGAGAACCAGCAGGGTTATTGTACTTGTTCTGGAGAACCAGCAGGGTTATTGTACTTGTGCTGGAGAACCAGCAGGGTTATTGTACTGGAGAACCATCAGGGTTATTGTACTGGAGAACCAGCAGGGTTATTGTACTAGAGAACCAGCAGGGTTATTGCACTTGTTCTGGAGAACCAGCAGGGTTATTGCACTTGTTCTGGAGAACCAGCAGGGTTATTGTATTTGTGCTGGAGAACCAGCAGGGTTATTGTACTTGTTCTGGAGAACCAACGGGTTATTGTACTGGAGAACCAGCAGGGTTATTGTACTTGTACTGGAGAACCAGCAGGGTTATTGTACTTGCACTGGAGAACCAGCAGGGTTATTGTACTTGTTCTGGAGAACCAGCATGATTATTGTATTTGTGCTGGAGAACCAGCAGGGTTATTGTACTTGTTCTGGATAACCAACGGGTTATTGTACTGGAGAACCAGCAGGGTTATTGTACTTGTACTGGAGAACCAGCAGGGTATTGTACTTGTTCTGGAGAACCAGCAGTGTTATTGTACTTGTTCTGGAGAACCAGCAGGGTTATTGTACTTATTCTGGAGAACCAGCAGGGTTATTGTACTTGTTCTGGAGAACCAGCAGGGCTATATTACTTGTTCTGGAGAACCAGCAGGGTTATTGTACTGGAGACCCAGCAGGGTTATTGTTCTGGAGAACCAACAGGGTTATTGTTCTGGAGAACCAGCAGGGTTATTGTTCTGAGGAACCAACAGGGTTATTGTACCTGAACTGGAGAACAAGCAGCGTTATTGTACTTGTGCTGGAGAACCAGCAGGGTTATTGTACTTGTTCTAGAGAACCAGAAGGGTCATTGTACTTGTTCTGGAGAACCAGCAGGGTTATTGTACTGGAGAACCAGCAGGGTTATTGTTCTGGAGAACCAACAGGGTTATTGTACTTGTGCTGGAGAACCAGCAGGGTTATTGTACTTGTGCTGGAGAACCAGCAGGGTTATTGTACTTGTGCTGGAGAACCTGCAGGGTTATTGTACTTGTTCTGGAGAACCAGCGTGTTATTGTGCAGGAGAACAAGCAGGGTTATTGTACTGGAGAACCGGCAGGGTTATTGTACTTGTTCCGGAGAACCAGCAGGGTTATTGTACTTGGTCTGGAGAACCAGCAGGGTTATTGTACTTGTGCTGGAGAACCAGCAGGGTTATTGTACTTGTGCTGGAGAACCAGCATGATTATTGTGCTGGAGAACCAGCAGGGTTATTGTACTTGTTCTGGAGAACCAGCAGGGTTATTGTACTTGCACTGGAGAAGTAGCAGGGTTATTGTACTTGTTCTGGAGAACCAGCAGGGTTATTGTACTTGTTCTGGAGAACCAGCAGTGTTATTGTACTGGAGAACCAGCAGGGATATTATACTTGTGTTGGTGAACCAGCAGGGTTATTGTACTTGGAGAACCAGCAGGGTTATTGTACTGGAGAACCAGTAGGGTTATTGTACTGGAGAACCAGCAGGATCATTGTACTTGTGCTGGAGAACCAGCAGGGTTATTGTACTTTTGTTGGAGAACAAGGGGGTTATTGTACTTTTGTTGGAGAACCAGCAGGGTTATTGTACTTGTTCTGGAGAACCAGCAGGGTTATTGTACTGGAGAACCAGCAAGGTTATTGTACTTGTTCTGGAGAACCAGCAGGGTTATTGTACTGGAGAACCAGCAGGGTTATTGTACTTGTTCTGGAGAACCAGCAGGGTTATTGTACTTGTACAGTAGAATCAGCAGGGTTATTGTACTTGTTCTGGAGAACCAGCAGGGTTATTGTACGTGTTATGGAGAACCAGCAGTGTTATTGTACTTGTTCTGGAGAACCAGCACGTTATTGTACTTGTGCTGGAGAACCAGTAGGGTTATTGTACTGGAGAACCAGCAGGGTTATTGTACTTGGTCTGGAGAACCAGCAGGGTTATTGTACTTGTTCTGGATAACCAGCAGGGTTATTGTACTTGTGCTGGAGAACCAGCATTGTTATTGTTCTGGAGAACCAGCAGAGTTATTGTACTTGTGCTGGAGAACCAGCAGGGTTATTGTACTGGAGAACCAGCAGGGTTATTGTACTTGTTCTGGAGAACCAGCAGGGTTATTGTAATTGTGCTGGAGAACCAGCAGGGTTATTGTACTTGTTCTGGAGAACCAGCAGGTTATTGTATTGTCTGGAGAACCAGCAGGGTTATTGTACTTGTGCTGGAGACCCAGCAGGGTTATTGTACTGGAGAACCAGCAGGGTTATTGTACTTGTACTGTAAAACAGCAGGGTTATTGTACTTGTGTTGGAGAACCAGCAGGGTTATTGTACTGGAGAACCAGCAGGGTTATTGTACTGGAGTACCAGCAGGGTTATTGTACTGGAGAACCAGCAGGGTTATTGTACTTGTGTTGGAGAACCAGCAGGGTTATTGTACTTGTTCTGGAGAACCAGCAGGGTTATTGTACTTGTTCTGGAGAACCAGCAGGGTTATTGTACTTGTTCTGGAGAATCAGCAGGGTTATTGTACTTGTTCTGGAGAACCAGCAGTGTTATTGTACTGGAGAACCAGCAGGGATATTATTCTTGTGTTGGTGAACCAGCAGGGTTATTGTACTTGGAGAACCAGCAGGGTTATTGTACTGGAGAACCAGCAAGGTTATTGTACTTGTTCTGGAGAACAAGCAGGGTTATTGTACTTGTTCTGGAGAACCAGCAGGGTTATTGTACTTGTACAGAAGAATCAGCAGGGTTATTGTACTTGTTCTGGAGAACCAGCAGGGTTATTGTACTTGTTATGGAGAACCAGCAGTGTTATTGTACTTGTTCTGGAGAACCAGCAGGTTATTGTACTTGTGCTGGAGAACCAGTAGGGTTATTGTACTGGAGAACCAGCAGGGTTATTGTACTTGTGCTGGAGAACCAGCAGGGTTATTCTGGAGAACCAGCAGGGTTATTGTACTTGGTCTGGAGAACCAGCAGGGTTATTGTACTTGTTCTGGATAACCAGCAGGGTTATTGTACTTGTGCTGGAGAACCAGCATTGTTATTGTACTTGTTCTGGAGAACCAGCAGGGTTATTGTACTTGTGCTGGAGAACCAGCAGGGTTATTGTACTGGAGAACCAGCAGGGTTATTGTACTTGTTCTGGAGAACCAGCAGGGTTATTGTAATTGTGCTGGAGAACCAGCAGGGTTATTGTACATGTTCTGGAGAACCAGCAGGTATATTGTAATTGTGCTGGAGACCCAGCAGGGTTATTGTACTTGTGCTGGAGACCCAGCAGGGTTATTGTACTGGAGAACCAGCAGGGTTATTGTACTTGTGCTGGAGAACCAGCAGGGTTATTCTGGAGAACCAGCAGGGTTATTGTACTTGGTCTGGAGAACGAGCAGGGTTATTGTACTTGTTCTGGATTACCAGCAGGGTTATTGTACTTGTGCTGGAGAACCAGCAGGGTTATTGTACTTGTGCTGGAGAACCAGCATGATTATTGTGCTGGAGAACCAGCAGGGTTATTGTACTTGTTCTGGAGAACCAGCAGGGTTATTGTACTTGCACTGGAGAACCAGCAGGGTTATTGTACTTGTTCTGGAGAACCAGCAGGGTTATTGTACTTGTTCTGGAGAACCAGCAGGGTTATTGTACTTGTTCTGGAGAACCAGCGGGTTATTGTACTGGAGAACCAGCAGGGTTATTGTACTTGTACTGGAGAACCAGCAGGGTATTGTATTGTTCTGGAGAACCAGCAGTGTTATTGTACTTGTTCTGGAGAACCAGCAGGGTTATTGTACTGGATAACCAGCAGGGTTATTGTTCTGGAGAACCAACAGGGTTATTGTACTTGTGCTGGAGAACCAGCAGGTTATTGTACTTGTGCTAGAGAACCAGCAGGTTTATTGTACCGGAGAACCAGCAGGGTTATTGTACTTGTTCTGGAGAACCAGCAGGGTTATTGTAACGGAGAACCAGCAGGGTTATTGTACTAGAGAACCAGCAGGGTTATTGCACATGTTCTGGAGAATAGCAGGGTTATTGTACTTATTCTGAAAAACCAGCAGGGTTATTGTACTTAGTCTGGAGAACCAGCAGGCTTATTGTACTTGCACTGGAGAACCAGCAGGGTTATTGTACTTGCACTGGAGAACCAGCAGGATTATTGTATTGTGCTGGAGAACCAGCAGGGTTATTGTACTTGTTCTGGAGAACCAGAGGGTTATTGTACTGGAGAACCAGCAGGGTTATTGTACTGTAGAACCAGCAGGGTTATTGTACTTATACTGGAGAACCAGCAGGGTATTGTACTTGTTCTGGAGGACCAGCAGTGTTATTGTACTTGTTCTGGAGAACCAGCAGGGTTATTGTACTTGTTCTGGAGAACCAGCAGGTTTATTGTACTTGTTTTGGAGAACCAGCAGTGTTATTGTATTGTGCTGGAGAACCAGCAGGGTTATTGTACTTGTTCTGGAGAACTAGCAGGTTATTGTACTTGTGCTGGAGAACAAGTAGCGTTATTGTACTGGAGAACCAGCAGGGTTATTGTACGTGTGAGGAGAACCAGCAGGGTTATTCTGGAGAACCAGCAGGGTTATTGTACTTGGTCTGGAGAACCAGCAGGGTTATTGTACTTGTTCTGGAGAACCAGCAGGGTTATTGTACTTGATCTGGAGAACCAGCAGTGTTATTGTACTTGTGCTGGAGAACCAGCAGGGTTATTGTACTGGAGAACCAGCAGGGTTATTGTAGTTGTTCTGGAGAACCAGCAGGGTTATTGTAATTGTGCTGGAGAACCAGCAGGGTTATTGTACTTGTTCTGGAGAACCAGCAGTGTTATTGTACTGGAGAACCAGCAGGGATTTTGTACTTTTGTTGATGAACGAGCAGGGTTATTTTTCTGGAGAACCAGCAGGGTTAATGTACTGGAAAACCACTGGCAGGATTATTGTTCTGGAGAACCAACAGAGTTATTGTACTTATGCTGGAGAACCAGCAGTGTTATTGTACTTGTTCTGGAGAACCAGCAGGGATATTGTACTAGAGAACCAGCAGGGTTATTGTACTTGCACTGGAGAAGCAGCAGGGTTATTGGACTTGTTCTGCAGAAAGAGCAGGGTTATTGTACTTGTTCTGGAGAACCAGCAGGGTTATTGTACTGGATAACCAGCAGGGTTATTGTTCTGGAGAACCAACAGGGTTATTGTACTTGTACTGGAGCACCAGCAGGGTTATTGTACTTGTGCTGGAGAACCTGCCGGGTTATTGTACTTTTTCTGGAGAACCAGCGGGTTATTGTGCTGGAGAACCAGCAGGGTTATTGTACTTGTTCTGGAGAACCAGCAGGGTTATTGTACTTGTGCTGGAGATCCAGCAGGATTATTGTACTGGAGAACCAGCAGGGTTATTGTACTTGTTCTGGAGAACCAGCAGGGTTATTGTACTGGAGAACCAGCAGGGTTATTGTACTAGAGAACCAGTAGGGTTATTGCACTTGTTCTGGAGAACCAGCAGGGTTATTGCACTTGTTCTGGAGAACCAGCAGGGTTATTGTACTTATTCTGGAAAACCAGCAGGGTTATTGTACTTGGTCTGGAGAACCAGCAGGGTTATTGTACTTGCACTGGAGAACCAGCATGGTTATTGTACTTGTTCTGGAGAACCAGCAGGATTATTGTACTTGTGCTGGAGAACCAGCAGGGTTATTGTACTTGTTCTGGAGAACCAGCGGGTTATTGTACTGGAGAACCAGCAGGGTTATTGTACTTGTACTGGAGAACCAGCAGGGTATTGTACTTGTTCTGGAGAACCAGCAGTGTTATTGTACTTGTTCTGGAGAACCAGCAGGGTTATTGTACTTGTTCTGGAGAACCAGCAGGGTTATTGTACTGGATAACCAGCAGGGTTATTGTTCTGGAGAACCAACAGGGTTATTGTACTTGTGCTGGAGAACCAGCAGGTTATTGTACTTGTGCTGGAGAACCAGCAGGGTTATTGTACAGGAGAACCAGCAGGGTTATTGTACTTGTTCTGGAGAACCAGCAGGGTTATTGTACTGGAGAACCAGCAGGGTTATTGTACTAGAGAACCAGCAGGGTTATTGCACATGTTCTGGAGAATAGCAGGGTTATTGTACTTATTCTGGAAAACCAGCAGGGTTATTGTACTTAGTCTGGAGAACCAGCAGGCTTATTGTACTTGCACTGGAGAACCAGCAGGGTTATTGTACTTGCACTGGATAACCAGCAGGATTATTGTACTTGTTCTGGAGAACCAGCAGGATTATTGTACTTGTGCTGGAGAACCAGCAGGGTTATTGTACTTGTTCTGGAGAACCAGCGGGTTATTGTACTGGAGAACCAGCAGGGTTATTGTACTGGAGAACCAGCAGGGTTATTGTACTTGTACTGGAGAACCAGCAGGTTATTGTACTTGTTCTGGAGGACCAGCAGTGTTATTGTACTTGTTCTGGAGAACCAGCAGGGTTATTGTACTTGTTCTGGAGAACCAGCAGGGTTATTGTACTTGATTTGGAGAACCAGCAGTGTTATTGTATTGTGCTGGAGAACCAGCAGGGTTATTGTACTTGTTCTGGAGAACTAGCAGGTTATTGTACTTGTGCTGGAGAACAAGTAGGGTTATTGTACTTGAGAACCAGCTGGGTTATTGTACGTGTGCTGGAGAACCAGCAGAGTTATTCTGGAGAACCAGCAGGGTTATTGTACTTGGTCTGGAGAACCAGCAGGGTTATTGTACTTGTTCTGGAGAACCAGCAGGGTTATTGTACTTGATCTGGAGAACCAGCAGTGTTATTGTACTTGTGCTGGAGAACCAGCAGGGTTATTGTACTGGAGAACCAGCAGGGTTATTGTAGTTGTTCTGGAGAACCAGCAGGGTTATTGTAATTGTGCTGGAGAACCAGCAGGGTTATTGTACTTGTTCTGGAGAACCAGCAGGGTTATTGTACTGGAGAACCAGCAGGGATTTTGTACTTTTGTTGATGAACGAGCAGGGTTATTGTTATGGAGAACCAGCAGGGTTAATGTACTGGAAAACCACTGGCAGGGTTATTGTTCTGGAGAACCAACAGAGTTATTGTACTTATGCTGGAGAACCAGCAGTGTTATTGTACTTGTTCTGGAGAACCAGCAGGGATATTGTACTAGAGAACCAGCAGGGTTATTGTACTTGCACTGGAGAAGCAGCAGGGTTATTGGACTTGTTCTGCAGAAAGAGCCGGGTTATTGTACTTGTTCTGGAGAACAAGCAGGGTTATTGTACTTGTTCTGGAGAACCAGCAGTGTTATTGTACTGGAGAACCAGCAGGGATATTATACTTGTGTTGGTGAACCAGCAGGGTTATTATACTTGTATTGGGAAACCAGCAGGGTTATTGTATTTGTGCTGGAGAACCAGCAGGGTTATTATACTTTTGTTGGAGAACAAGGGGGTTATTGTACTTTTGTTGGAGAACCAGCAGGGTTATTGTACTTGTTCTGGAGAACCAGCAGGGTTATTGTACTGGAGAACCAGCAAGGTTATTGTACTTGTTCTGGAGAACCAGCAGGGTTATTGTACTTGATCTGGAGAACCAGCAGCGTTATTGTACTTGTACTGAAGAATCAGCAGGTTATTGTACTTGTTCTGGAGAACCAGCAGGGTTATTGTACTTGTTATGGAGAACCAGCAGTGTTATTGTACTTGTTCTGGAGAACAAGCAGGTTATTGTACTTGTGCTGGCGAACCAGTAGGGTTATTGTACTGAAGAACCAGCAGGGTTATTGTACTTGTGCTGGAGAACCAGCAGGGTTATTCTGGAGAACCAGCAGGGTTATTGTACTTGGTCTGGAGAACCAGCAGGGTTATTGTACTTGTTCTGGAGAACCAGCAGGGTTATTGTACTTGTGCTGGAGAACCAGCATGGTTATTGTACTTGTTCTGGAGAACCAGCAGGGTTATTGTACTTGTGCTGGAGAACCAGCAGGGTTATTGTACTGGAGAACCAGCAGGGTTATTGTACTTGCACTGGAGAACCAGCAGGGTTATTGTACTTGTTCTGGAGAACCAGCATGATTATTGTATTTGTGCTGGAGAACCAGCAGGGTTATTGTACTTGTTCTGGATAACCAACGGGTTATTGTACTGGAGAACCAGCAGGGTTATTGTACTTGTACTGGAGAACCAGCAGGGTATTGTACTTGTTCTGGAGAACCAGCAGTGTTATTGTACTTGTTCTGGAGAACCAGCAGGGTTATTGTACTTATTCTGGAGAACCAGCAGGGTTATTGTACTTGTTCTGGAGAACCAGCAGGGCTATATTACTTGTTCTGGAGAACCAGCAGGGTTATTGTACTGGAGACCCAGCAGGGTTATTGTTCTGGAGAACCAACAGGGTTATTGTTCTGGAGAACCAGCAGGGTTATTGTTCTGAGGAACCAACAGGGTTATTGTACCTGAACTGGAGAACAAGCAGCGTTATTGTACTTGTGCTGGAGAACCAGCAGGGTTATTGTACTTGTTCTAGAGAACCAGAAGGGTCATTGTACTTGTTCTGGAGAACCAGCAGGGTTATTGTACTGGAGAACCAGCAGGGTTATTGTTCTGGAGAACCAACAGGGTTATTGTACTTGTGCTGGAGAACCAGCAGGGTTATTGTACTTGTGCTGGAGAACCAGCAGGGTTATTGTACTTGTGCTGGAGAACCAGCAGGGTTATTGTACTTGTTCTGGAGAACCAGCGTGTTATTGTGCAGGAGAACAAGCAGGGTTATTGTACTGGAGAACCGGCAGGGTTATTGTACTTGTTCCGGAGAACCAGCAGGGTTATTGTACTTGGTCTGGAGAACCAGCAGGGTTATTGTACTTGTGCTGGAGAACCAGCAGGGTTATTGTACTTGTGCTGGAGAACCAGCATGATTATTGTGCTGGAGAACCAGCAGGGTTATTGTACTTGTTCTGGAGAACCAGCAGGGTTATTGTACTTGCACTGGAGAACTAGCAGGGTTATTGTACTTGTTCTGGAGAACCAGCAGGGTTATTGTACTTGTTCTGGAGAACCAGCAGGGTTATTGTACTGGAGAACCAGCAGGGTTATTGTTCTGGAGAACCAGCAGGGTTATTGTAATTGTGCTGGAGAACCAGCAGGGTTATTGTACTTGTGCTGGAGAACCAGCAGGATTATTGTACTGGAGAACCAGCAGGGTTATTGTACTTGTTCTGGAGAACCAGCAGGGTTATTGTACTGGAGAACCAGCAGGGTTATTGTACTAGAGAACCAGCAGGGTTATTGCACTTGTTCTGGAGAACCAGCAGGGTTATTGCACTTGTTCTGGAGAACCAGCAGGGTTATTGTACTTATTCTGGAAAACCAGCAGGGTTATTGTACTTGGTCTGGAGAACCAGCAGGGTTATTGTACTTGCACTGGAGAACCAGCAGGGTTATTGTACTTGTTCTGGAGAACCAGCAGGATTATTGTACTTGTGCTGGAGAACCAGCAGGGTTATTGTACTTGTTCTGGAGAACCAGCGGGTTATTGTACTGGAGAACCAGCAGGGTTATTGTACTTGTACTGGAGAACCAGCAGGGTATTGTACTTGTTCTGGAGAACCAGCAGTGTTATTGTACTTGTTCTGGAGAACCAGCAGGGTTATTGTACTTGTTCTGGAGAACCAGCAGGGTTATTGTACTGGATAACCAGCAGGGTTATTGTTCTGGAGAACCAACAGGGTTATTGTACTTGTGCTGGAGAACCAGCAGGTTATTGTACTTGTGCTAGAGAACCAGCAGGTTTATTGTACCGGAGAACCAGCAGGGTTATTGTACTTGTTCTGGAGAACCAGCAGGGTTATTGTACTGGAGAACCAGCAGGGTTATTGTACTAGAGAACCAGCAGGGTTATTGCACATGTTCTGGAGAATAGCAGGGTTATTGTACTTATTCTGAAAAACCAGCAGGGTTATTGTACTTAGTCTGGAGAACCAGCAGGCTTATTGTACTTGCACTGGAGAACCAGCAGGGTTATTGTACTTGCACTGGAGAACCAGCAGGATTATTGTATTGTGCTGGAGAACCAGCAGGGTTATTGTACTTGTTCTGGAGAACCAGAGGGTTATTGTACTGGAGAACCAGCAGGGTTATTGTACTGTAGAACCAGCAGGGTTATTGTACTTATACTGGAGAACCAGCAGGGTATTGTACTTGTTCTGGAGGACCAGCAGTGTTATTGTACTTGTTCTGGAGAACCAGCAGGGTTATTGTACTTGTTCTGGAGAACCAGCAGGTTTATTGTACTTGTTTTGGAGAACCAGCAGTGTTATTGTATTGTGCTGGAGAACCAGCAGGGTTATTGTACTTGTTCTGGAGAACTAGCAGGTTATTGTACTTGTGCTGGAGAACAAGTAGCGTTATTGTACTGGAGAACCAGCAGGGTTATTGTACGTGTGAGGAGAACCAGCAGGGTTATTCTGGAGAACCAGCAGGGTTATTGTACTTGGTCTGGAGAACCAGCAGGGTTATTGTACTTGTTCTGGAGAACCAGCAGGGTTATTGTACTTGATCTGGAGAACCAGCAGTGTTATTGTACTTGTGCTGG
This sequence comes from Archivesica marissinica, assembly GCA_014843695.1. Taxonomy (NCBI): domain Eukaryota; kingdom Metazoa; phylum Mollusca; class Bivalvia; order Venerida; family Vesicomyidae; genus Archivesica; species Archivesica marissinica. The sequence goes on from JABXNX010003974.1 coordinate 14,577, forward strand.
AGAACCAGCAGGGTTATTGTACTGGAGAACCAGCAGGGTTATTGTAGTTGTTCTGGAGAACCAGCAGGGTTATTGTAATTGTGCTGGAGAACCAGCAGGGTTATTGTACTTGTTCTGGAGAACCAGCAGTGTTATTGTACTGGAGAACCAGCAGGGATTTTGTACTTTTGTTGATGAACGAGCAGGGTTATTTTTCTGGAGAACCAGCAGGGTTAATGTACTGGAAAACCACTGGCAGGATTATTGTTCTGGAGAACCAACAGAGTTATTGTACTTATGCTGGAGAACCAGCAGTGTTATTGTACTTGTTCTGGAGAACCAGCAGGGATATTGTACTAGAGAACCAGCAGGGTTATTGTACTTGCACTGGAGAAGCAGCAGGGTTATTGTACTTGTTCTGGAGAAACAGCAGGGTTATTGTACTTGTTCTGGAGAACCAGCAGGGTTATTGTACTGGATAACCAGCAGGGTTATTGTTCTGGAGAACCAACAGGGTTATTGTACTTGTACTGGAGCACCAGCAGGGTTATTGTACTTGTGCTGGAGAACCTGCCGGGTTATTGTACTTGTTCTGGAGAACCAGTGGGTTATTGTGCTGGAGAACCAGCAAGTTATTGTACTGGAGAACCAGCAGGGTTATTGTACTTGTTCTGGAGAACCAGCAGGGTTATTGTACTTGTGCTGGAGAACCAGCAGGGTTATTGTACTGGAGAACCAGCAGGGTTATTGTACTTGTTCTGGAGAACCAGCAGGGTTATTGTACTGGAGAACCAGCAGGGTTATTGTACTTGTACTGGAGAACCAGCAGGGTATTGTACTTGTTCTGGAGAACCAGCAGGGTTATTGTACTTGTTCTGGAGAACCAGCAGGGTTATTGTACTTGTGCTGGAGAACCAGCAGGGTTATTGTACTGGAGAACCAGCAGGGTTATTGTACTTGTTCTGGAGAACCAGCAGGGTTATTGTACTGGAGAACCAGCAGGGTTATTGTACTAGAGAACCAGCAGGGTTATTGCACTTGTTCTGGAGAACCAGCAGGGTTATTGCACTTGTTCTGGAGAACCAGCAGGGTTATTGTACTTATTCTGGAAAACCAGCAGGGTTATTGTACTTGGTCTGGAGAACCAGCAGGGTTATTGTACTTGCACTGGAGAACCAGCAGGGTTATTGTTCTTGCACTGGAGAACCAGCAGGGTTATTGTACTTGTTCTGGAGAACCAGCAGGATTATTGTACTTGTGCTGGAGAACCAGCAGGGTTATTGTACTTGTTCTGGAGAACCAGCGGGTTATTGTACTGGAGAACCAGCAGGGTTATTGTACTTGTACTGGAGAACCAGCAGGGTATTGTACTTGTTCTGGAGAACCAGCAGTGTTATTGTACTTGTTCTGGAGAACCAGCAGGGTTATTGTACTTGTTCTGGAGAACCAGCAGGGTTATTGTACTGGATAACCAGCAGGGTTATTGTTCTGGAGAACCAACAGGGTTATTGTACTTGTGCTGGAGAACCAGCAGGTTATTGTACTTGTGCTAGAGAACCAGCAGGTTTATTGTACCGGAGAACCAGCAGGGTTATTGTACTTGTTCTGGAGAACCAGCAGGGTTATTGTACTGGAGAACCAGCAGGGTTATTGTACTAGAGAACCAGCAGGGTTATTGCACATGTTCTGGAGAATAGCAGGGTTATTGTACTTATTCTGAAAAACCAGCAGGGTTATTGTACTTAGTCTGGAGAACCAGCAGGCTTATTGTACTTGCACTGGAGAACCAGCAGGGTTATTGTACTTGCACTGGAGAACCAGCAGGATTATTGTATTGTGCTGGAGAACCAGCAGGGTTATTGTACTTGTTCTGGAGAACCAGAGGGTTATTGTACTGGAGAACCAGCAGGGTTATTGTACTGTAGAACCAGCAGGGTTATTGTACTTATACTGGAGAACCAGCAGGGTATTGTACTTGTTCTGGAGGACCAGCAGTGTTATTGTACTTGTTCTGGAGAACCAGCAGGGTTATTGTACTTGTTCTGGAGAACCAGCAGGTTTATTGTACTTGTTTTGGAGAACCAGCAGTGTTATTGTATTGTGCTGGAGAACCAGCAGGGTTATTGTACTTGTTCTGGAGAACCAGCAGGTTATTGTACTTGTGCTGGAGAACAAGTAGGGTTATTGTACTGGAGAACCAGCAGGGTTATTGTACGTGTGAGGAGAACCAGCAGGGTTATTCTGGAGAACCAGCAGGGTTATTGTACTTGGTCTGGAGAACCAGCAGGGTTATTGTACTTGTTCTGGAGAACCAGCAGGGTTATTGTACTTGATCTGGAGAACCAGCAGTGTTATTGTACTTGTGCTGGAGAACCAGCAGGGTTATTGTACTGGAGAACCAGCAGGGTTATTGTAGTTGTTCTGGAGAACCAGCAGGGTTATTGTAATTGTGCTGGAGAACCAGCAGGGTTATTGTACTTGTTCTGGAGAACCAGCAGTGTTATTGTACTGGAGAACCAGCAGGGATTTTGTACTTTTGTTGATGAACGAGCAGGGTTATTTTTCTGGAGAACCAGCAGGGTTAATGTACTGGAAAACCACTGGCAGGATTATTGTTCTGGAGAACCAACAGAGTTATTGTACTTATGCTGGAGAACCAGCAGGGTTATTGTACTTGTTCTGGAGAACCAGCAGGGATATTGTACTAGAGAACCAGCAGGGTTATTGTACTTGCACTGGAGAAGCAGCAGGGTTATTGGACTTGTTCTGCAGAAAGAGCAGGGTTATTGTACTTGTTCTGGAGAACCAGCAGGGTTATTGTACTGGATAACCAGCAGGGTTATTGTTCTGGAGAACCAACAGGGTTATTGTACTTGTACTGGAGCACCAGCAGGGTTATTGTACTTGTGCTGGAGAACCTGCCGGGTTATTGTACTTTTTCTGGAGAACCAGCGGGTTATTGTGCTGGAGAACCAGCAAGTTATTGTACTGGAGAACCAGCAGGGTTATTGTACTTGTTCTGGAGAACCAGCAGGGTTATTGTACTTGTGCTGGAGATCCAGCAGGATTATTGTACTGGAGAACCAGCAGGGTTATTGTACTTGTTCTGGAGAACCAGCAGGGTTATTGTACTGGAGAACCAGCAGGGTTATTGTACTAGAGAACCAGTAGGGTTATTGCACTTGTTCTGGAGAACCAGCAGGGTTATTGCACTTGTTCTGGAGAACCAGCAGGGTTATTGTACTTATTCTGGAAAACCAGCAGGGTTATTGTACTTGGTCTGGAGAACCAGCAGGGTTATTGTACTTGCACTGGAGAACCAGCATGGTTATTGTACTTGTTCTGGAGAACCAGCAGGATTATTGTACTTGTGCTGGAGAACCAGCAGGGTTATTGTACTTGTTCTGGAGAACCAGCGGGTTATTGTACTGGAGAACCAGCAGGGTTATTGTACTTGTACTGGAGAACCAGCAGGGTATTGTACTTGTTCTGGAGAACCAGCAGTGTTATTGTACTTGTTCTGGAGAACCAGCAGGGTTATTGTACTTGTTCTGGAGAACCAGCAGGGTTATTGTACTGGATAACCAGCAGGGTTATTGTTCTGGAGAACCAACAGGGTTATTGTACTTGTGCTGGAGAACCAGCAGGGTTATTGTACTGGAGAACCAGCAGGGTTATTGTACTTGTTCTGGAGAACCAGCAGGGATATTGTACTAGAGAACCAGCAGGGTTATTGTACTTGTTCTGGAGAACCAGCAGGGTTATTGTACTGGATAACCAGCAGGGTTATTGTTCTGGAGAACCAACAGGGTTATTGTAATTGTGCTGGAGAACCAGCAGGGTTATTGTACTTGTGCTGGAGAACCAGCGGGTTATTGTGCTGGAGAACCAGCAGGTTATTGTACTGGAGAACCAGCAGGGTTATTGTACTTGTTCTGGAGAACCAGCAGGGTTATTGTACTTGTGCTGGAGAACCAGCAGGGTTATTGTACTGGAGAACCAGCAGGGTTATTGTACTGGAGAACCAGCAGGGTTATTGTACTAGAGAACCAGCAGGGTTATTGCACTTGTTCTGGAGAACCAGCAGGGTTATTGCACTTGTTCTGGAGAACCAGCAGGGTTATTGTACTTGTGCTGGAGAACCAGCAGGGTTATTGTACTTGTTCTGGAGAACCAACGGGTTATTGTACTGGAGAACCAGCAGGGTTATTGTACTTGTACTGGAGAACCAGCAGGGTTATTGTACTTGCACTGGAGAACCAGCAGGGTTATTGTACTTGTTCTGGAGAACCAGCATGATTATTGTATTTGTGCTGGAGAACCAGCAGGGTTATTGTACTTGTTCTGGAGAACCAACGGGTTATTGTACTGGAGAACCAGCAGGGTTATTGTACTTGTACTGGAGAACCAGCAGGGTATTGTACTTGTTCTGGAGAACCAGCAGTGTTATTGTACTTGTTCTGGAGAACCAGCAGGGTTATTGTACTTATTCTGGAGAACCAGCAGGGTTATTGTACTTGTTCTGGAGAACCAGCAGGGTTATTTTACTTGTTCTGGAGAACCAGCAGGGTTATTGTACTGGAGAACCAGCAGGGTTATTGTTCTGGAGAACCAGCAGGGTTATTGTTCTGGAGAACCAGCAGGGTTATTGTTCTGAGGAACCAACAGGGTTATTGTACCTGAACTGG
>JABXNX010000112.1:0-65944 GCA_014843695.1 Archivesica marissinica
TATATATATTATATGTTATATATAGTGTATGTTATATATATTATATGTTATATATAGTGTATGTTATATATAGTATATGTTATATATATATTATATGTTATATATATTATATGTTATATATAGTGTATGTTATATATATTATATGTTATATATATTATATGTTATATATTATATATATATATTTGTTATTATTTATATAGTATTGTATGCTATGCCTCAGGCTTACTGAATTTTGAAATAAAGTATCATATCTATTTTCATTCATTAATTAAGAACACAAGTTTGTTATATTTATCAAACTTTAGGCTGTCCGATTAGTGCAGTGGTTAGCGCGCTCGCTTCCCACTAATGTAGCCCGGGTTCTATCTTCGAACCGGGACGTTTGTGAGACGGTACGGTGGTCGCCAGATCGGACGTGTGGATTTTCTCCGGGTACTCCGGTTTCCTCCCACAACAATTATCACATGTTACGCTTTCATCCGCTCCAACGACAGTGATTAATATAAGTTGTTAAAACTTGTTTCGCAATCGTTTTAAAATAGTTTTTAAAAAAAAAGGAATAAATTGTATGGATAAATGTTTAATGTAGAACAATATAAAGCACCCATCTAAGCAATGAAATGTGTATAGATTAATGCTAATAAATGTGATATATTGTGGTATAAATTAAGTGAGGAAATGTTATCATATTGGTTTATATTTTCTCGACACCCTTGTGTAAATATTTACAATAGACAACATTATGTTGTTTGCAGTCTTGATTAGATGCACCACGGCTGTTCAACATACTATCTGAGAGCCTGGTATACGGGAGGGTGTACTAGGTCATGCTATATCTTTATTAAAGTATAATCTATGTACATACATATACCGCAAAAACAACACTAAATATATAAAAAGTACATTGTAAACCATTCTAAGTAGAATTACAACATATGTCGCAACACAATGTATCACAATATCTTACTCACGGGTTACTGTACGTATATAATCACTTATTTACACCGTAAAGCCAAGAAACAGTGGCCAATTTTAATTTATATACTATATAAACAAACAAACAAGATGGTGTATTACTGAACTGAATGAAGTACTAACGCGCTATTAAGAAATATATATTTCCCTAAACAATCAGTAATCAACCATAATCAGATATAGAATTACTTTATTAGAAGTGCAGTCTGTAGACGTCAGAATAATGATGATGAAAAGAGAGGACATATATATTTATTTGAAATGATAAGTTAATTATGGTTGATATGTACAAGTGAAATTTAGCATTTGCACCAAGTGATTCATTCATGAAAATTACATGTAACTACAACCCATATTTCGATGATTAACAGAGGTACTGAGACAAATGAACCAATTTCTATAAATTAGTTTAATAACATTCTATTTCAACGTGTATACTACATGTATATCACAATATCATTACAACCAATGAAAGTTTGAACACATAAATCATGACAATCTCCATTTACATGTAAATAACATTTTCAAAATGCAAACGGATTGGTTTACAAGTTTTGACAACGTTAGCAGCAGCCATTTCAAGAAGGTCAATATTGCTACCATTTTGTTCCGATGTATGCAGTACTAATATAAGTAAGTGTTCCCAGATAAATAGTGTTTACAATGAATAAGAAAGTGATGAGGTACGTTTAATAGAATAATAAAAATGAACAAAAAGAATAGAAAAAAGATTAATAGTTGCCCTAATAAGCTGCTAGACTGCCTCTCCCCGAAACACCCACATATATAAACAATAGCTGTCAAATTATAATACAGACGGATCTATAGCCCAGTGGTAAAACGCTGGACTGGTAATCCATGGGATCGCAGGTTCGATCCCCCGTCTGACCCTAATAAAATTAACAGACTTTCAGATGGGACGTTAAACCGAGGTCTCGTGTCGGTGCTTTACACCGTGCACGTAAAAGAACCAGAGGAGACTCTGTAATGGGTCTCTGTCTGTATCATTGCACTATCCTCCAAAAGCTAAAATGACTAATCTCTTCAGGAGGCGTCGCTCATATGGGCAACCAGTAGCGACGATAAATAAACGTAAAACACACACACATTATAAAGACAGAGCTATCTCAATAAATGTATGAGTAGTATATATTTAAAATATTAATACATATTGATATTTAGGTTTCCAGTAATAAACTTTTGATAAATTGATGGAAATTATTGCTTAAAATGAATAAATGAATCGTTTCGGCACTTCAATTAATATAAATTCATTTCTTCGTCCATGACATTTTCGTTTTCAAACGGGAGAATGGTCGTATTAAGAGGATGAAAATTGCGAGTAGTTTGGAATACGATGTATCTTTGCTGGCTGTATGTATTACATTGGAAAAACTAGTGCTCAACATCTTCACAAAGAGTCCCATTCACAAGAGCATGTTTTACTTACATGGTTCCGGAATAGAGCAGCGTTCAAATTACTATATACATTTATATCTGATTCCAACATGGTAATATATTCATGCTGGAAGAAATGGTGGATTAAAATGTATTTTAAGGTCTGATTTGAGGCATGAGAGTGAATGCATGTTTCGAATAGCGTTATCAAAGTCATTTCAAAGCTTAAATGAAGATGGAATTGCTGAGTATATTCTGAACGACTGGGAACTGTGACATGACGTGTATGCTAACCTGCGAGTTCTAACCACAATCCCGAATGTCAAACATATCACAAGCTTTAAAAATGTCACAAACAGCGATACAAGTAATTGTTTTCTGGACGAATGGGAATTTATGTGATAAGAATTACTGCTATGTATTCATATTGTAGGTGTTAAAAGTGTCCATTTGTTTTCAGGGAACTAGTTCCAAGCTTTCATTGGTGTGCGCATAGAAATACAGGCTTGAGCTGGAATCCCGAAGTAAATGGCCATGTCTCTATTTACGTAGTTGAAATTCTACAAATATTGTATTTGGTTCCCATATGATTCACGGATGTTCCAGCAGATATGTGGTATATAAAATTATGTTTGACAGGGTTTTATATTATTGTCAACATGTTTGCATTTAATTAATAAATTATGCACTTTGTAATTTACATACATTCACTCAATACAATCCGAGTGTGTATTATGCAGAGTGAGTTTTCAATCGTCCTTCTATTGCATATTTCTATGTAATAGTTTTTCTTGTTCATTTTATGCTTTGCATATATAAGTCAATTAGTTGGAAAACAGTAGAGTGTTCAGGTAAATATCCAAACTGATACTTGCGCATGTGTCTTCATGTTCGAGTAAATATCCAAACTGATACTTGCGCATGTGTCTTCATGTTCGAGTAAATATCCAAACTGATACTTGCGCATGTGTCTTCATGTTCGGATAAATATCCAAACTGATACTTGCGCATGTGTCTTCATGTTCGAGTAAATATCCAAACTGATACTTGCGCATGTGTCTTCATGTTCGAGTAAATATCCAAACTGATACTTGCGCATGTGTCTTCATGTTCGAGTAAATATCCAAACTGATACTTGCGCATGTGTCTTCATGTTCGAGTAAATATCCAAACTGATACTTGCGCATGTGTCTTCATGTTCGAGTAAATATCCAAACTGATACTTGCGCATGTGTCTTCATGTTCGAGTAAATATCCAACCTGATACTTGCGCATGTGTCTTCATGTTCGAGTAAATATCCAAACTGATACTTGCGCATGTATCTTCATGTTCGGATAAATATCCAAACTGATACTTGCGCATGTATCTTCATGTTCGGATAAATATCCAAACTGATACTTGCGCATGTGTCTTCATGTTCGGATAAATATCCAAACTGATACTTGCGCATGTATCTTCATGTGTTCAATAATCTTATTTCTAACATGTTTATAATTTAACCGATCTGAATTTTAATTAGAGGACATATTTTTGTTTCAGCCTAGTACGCGTACGAGAATACCTACGTAGTTCTGGATTTGACTTGACTCGGATTCTGAATTGAACTATTCATATTGCTACAAAGTTTATGAACTTTTTAACTCATAATATAATGTAATTAAAATAATTAAAATATGCTCAAATTTTATATAATTCAAGAACATTCATTTTGTAATCGTTTAGCACTAAACATGTGTAGCACGTCCGGCTAGTATTGGCACTGGACCGTCCGCAAGTGCGCTGGGTAGCTTACTCACGTGAATGATACAATACCCCTATTGTACCACGTCCGGGTAGTATTGACACTGGACCGTCCGCAAGTCCGCTGGGTAGCTTACTTCCGTGAATGAATACAATAACCCTATTGAGATTCTAACCTACAGCGGCTATGGACAATTGGCTTAAAGCCAACGACCGTAACCACTCGGCCACGGAGGCCCAGTGTGGAGCGTCTACGGTTGAACAATTAGTTTATACAAATTTATCTTACCTCGATTGCGAAACAAGTTCTTACAATATTAGTTTAATCGCGGTCTTTATTATCCATAATAAATGTCCTAATCATTTTTATATATTTTTGTTATTTAACGATTTGACTGAAATCACATGACAACCTACATACAAGTTTCGTTATCACATGACAGCCTACATACAAGTTTCGTTATCACATGACAACCTACATACAAGTTTCGTTATCACATGACAGCCTACATACAAGTTTCGTTATCACATGACAACCTACATACACGTTTCGCTATCACATGACAGCCTACATACAAGTTTCGTTACCACATGACAACCTACATACAAGTTCCGTTATCACATGACAGCCTACATACACGTTTCGTTATCACATGACAACCTACATACAAGTTTCGTTATCACATGACAGCCTACATACACGTTTCGTTATCACATGACAACCTACATACAAGTTTCGTTATCATATGACAGCCTACATACAAGTTTCGTTATCACATGACAACCTACATACAAGTTTCGTTATCAAATGACACTACATACAGTTCGTTATCACATACAACCTACATACACGTTCGTATCACATGCACCTACATACAAGTTTCGTTATCACATGACACCTACATACACGTTTCGTTACCATGACACCTACATACAAGTTCGTTATCACATGACAGCTACATACAAGTTTCGTTATCACTGACAGCCTACATACACGTTCGTTATCACATGACAACCTACATACACGTTTCGTTATCACATGACAACCTACATACACGTTTCGTTATCACATGACAGCCTACATACAAGTTTCGTTATCACATGACAACCTACATACAAGTTTCGTTATCACATGACAACTACATACAAGTTTCGTTATCACATGACAACCTACATACAAGTTTCGTTATCACATGACAGCCTACATACAAGTTTCGTTATCACATGACAACCTACATACAAGTTTCGTTATCAAATGACAACCTACATACAAGTTTCGTTATCACATGACAGCCTACATACAAGTTTCGTTATCACATGACAGCCTACATACAAGTTTCGTTATCACATGACAACCTACATACACGTTTCGTTATCACATGACAACCTACATACAAGTTTCGTTATCACATGACAACCTACATACACGTTTCGTTATCACATGACAACCTACATACAAGTTTCGTTATCACATGACAGCCTACATACAAGTTTCGTTATCACATGACAGCCTACATACAAGTTTCGTTATCACATGACAACCTACATACAAGTTTCGTTATCACATGACAACCTACATACAAGTTTCGTTATCACATGACAACCTACATACAAGTTTCGTTATCACATGACAACCTACATACACGTTTAGTTAGTACAATTTTCGCAATTTGTATTTCTATGAAATAGCAGTTTTAAGACTAATAGATCTACCTGTATATTCTATTGTTTTGCCTTAAATGCGTTTCAATTGCTAGTCGTACAATACAACATCATGTATTAAAGCATCAACTGATGCATATAGCATAAATATACCATTAGTTACACACATGTGTTGTGACTGGACTGGTAATCCAGGGATCACAGGTTCGATCCCCCGTCTGACCCTAATAAAATTAACAGTCTTTCAGATGGGATGTTAAACCGAGGTCTCGTGACGGTGCTTTACACCGTGCACGTAAAAGAACCAGAGGAGATTCTGGAATGGGTCTCTGTCTGTATCATGCACTATCCTCCAAAATCTAAAATAACTAATCTCTTCAGGAGGCGTCGCTCATATGGGCAACCGGTAGCGACGATAAATAAACGTAAAACACACATGTGTTGTGAAATCATGGTTTATAATAACATGACGTATTTTCAGAGAATAGTGTACGCATGAAGGTGAAGGCAAAACGTAGACTAGAAAGGTAGATATATTCATTTTGCAGAACTGATATTTATAAAAATACAGAATACAGTCAGACATGTGACAGTGGTCACCTCCATTAAGCAGTCAACGTGTATTAAGCAGCCATGTTCCAGATTTCCAATACGTTTGTTTTTTTTATACATTTGCACTCTATTAAGCAGCCACGTGTACTAACCAGCCCATTTGATTCCCATGGTTGGCTGCTTAAGACACATTTGACTGTAGTACATTTCTGCTACCGGTGCAAAGTTATAGATAATCCCACTACATTACCAGTTCCCGTTATATGCACTATAAAATATCTTTTAAAGCATTATGCAGAAATATGCAGACGGATCTGTAGTCCAGTGGTAACACGCTGGACTGGTAATCCAGGGATCGCAGGTTCGATCCCCCGTCTGACACTAATAAAATTAACAATCTTTCAGATGGGACGTTAATCCGAGGTCTCGTGTCGGTGCTTTACACCGTGCATGTAAAAGAACCAGAGGAGACGGGATGGGTTTCTGTCTGTATCATTGCACTATCCTCCAAAAATCTAAAATGAATAATCTCTTCAGGAGGCGTCGCTCATATGGGCAACCGGTAGCGACGATAAATAAACGTAAAACACAATATGCAGAGTTTTAACCTTTGTGTGTTGAAGAAAGCCATTTAATTGGAGATATGTATACTTATACACAAAACATTGTACACCTATCTCTCCGGAAGTGTACTGCACGTGCTGTTGGTGTCACCTGGGGTGTTGACAAGGGTACAATTGTTTACATAGACGAAATCAGTTACTAATCAGGTCATTAATGAGCCTAATTAAGCCTCTCGCACGCGAAACTGTCTGGGGAATTACGTGTCAGAATATTACATACAATGATGCACAAAGACGAGATTGTGTGGCTGCTACAGAGACGCGAACAGCCAACATGATAGTAGTTGGTATGAAATTGTTAAATAAATTGATTTATTTGTAGTATTCATATGTTTCATTTTGGTTAATTGTTTATGAATGTATGAAGACAAACATAATTATACGTATCTGGTTATATAGTATCGGTAGTGTATTACAGTTTGTTATAGCTCGATTGTGAAACAAGTTCTTACTAATTTAGTTTAATGGCTGAAAGGACATCATTCCTGGTGGAATACATCGCCATGGTGGAGAGAGAAGAGGTAATGTGGATTTAAGTGTGTTTATTCATAGCAGATTCACATTTCAAAGCTGTGTATATCAGCTAGTGCAAAGTACACCGTTAACAATCGTTATTAGCGATTTATTAATGAACAGATAAACCATAATTAGGTTCTTATAACTTATATTAATCCCGAGGCCTCATTCATGATGGAATCCATCGCAACGAAGGAGAGAGAAGAGGCAATGTGGAATTTAAATGCTTTGTATAAGGGCACATTCGTAAAGGCTCCAGCGGGGCTCGAACTCCTGGCCTTTCACACCTGAAGCGAACGCGCTACAACTGCGCTAGCACGACTTCCACAAAACCACAATTATGCATGTATTAGTATATACGTATTAATGCTTGCAGCATATATATCATGTCCCATATTGGTCACTGTTTTTACTTTGTTATGGGCCTCCTGGTAGAATGTACAGTATGTATGTTAGAGGGCCATACGTGGGATTATTTCATGTCACCCTCTATAAATAGATGTATCTAATAAAGTCTTTATTATTGTTGTTATTATCATTAGTAGTAGCAGCAGTAGCAGCAGTAACAGCATCAGTCGTCTCAGTGTATGGCCTTGCTAGTGAAGGGGTGTCATTAAACTTGCTTGGATATGGCTTAAGACGGATGGACAGACGGATCTGTAGTCCAGTCGTAACACGCTGGACTGGTAATCCAGGGATTGCAGGTTCGATCCTCCGTCTGACCCTAATAAAATTAACAGTCTTTCAGATGGCACTTTAAACCGAGGTCTCGTGTCGGTGCTGTACACCGTGCACGTAAAAGAACCAGAGGAGACTTTGGAATGGGTCTATATCTGTATCATGCACTATCCTCCAAAAATCTAAAATGACTATTCTCTTCAGGCGTCGCTCATATAGGCAACCGGTAGCGACGATAAATATACGTAAAACACACACACATACACACACACAACTCTACCCCACACAGTTATGGTCACTTCGACGTAAAACACACACGCCTACGCAATCTGTATGTCAAACCTATGGTATATCATAATGTTTCTTTAAAAAGTGTTAAAACATATTTGTGGGGTTTTAACCCGAAACCATTTTGTCCAGATCGCAAGCGTCTGTGCACAGATGCTCCGCAAATTCTCTGTATATTCGTTATCATCTCTGCATACAATCTTCCATCACATTTAAAATCACCAGTGTACTAATGGGTGTTCCTTTTCTTTCCCCATTCGTTACAGTGCGAACATCATGTGAAACATGTGAAATAAAGGGCATGCAACTACTCTCAAGCAATCGGCAAATTAAACTGGCAAAGAATATAGTCATAAAACGTACAGAAATACATTAAATTGATTGATTCTCGGCAAATCACGCACAATCACGTGGCTACTTGGGAAAATAAATGTCGCCCGTCTCTCGCTATCTAAATGTATGCTTAACAGTGGCTTTCCCAAGATAACATTTGTAAAACGGTTATTTATTCATATGATAAGACAAGTAACAAACGATCTATGAAACAAGGGGCGTACTATCAGTAAATATCACAGGAACGTAATTTGTACGTATGCACCAACGTGTGCAAATCTGATCCGCGCAAAATGATATATTGGTTTTCAGCTTTTCAAAATATTTATTCACCAGCACATCTTTCAATAATTCTGATCCTTAAACGTGATTTATAATCGGGGATTTCCACGCTTTAAACAATTCGTTATAGCACTAGAACTATATCACAGCTTAAATATAGAGTCCTGTTCAAACTTATTCTTACAATTTCTAAATATAGAGTCCCGTTCAAACTTATTCTTACAATTTCTAAATATAGAGTCATGTTCAAATTTATTCTTACAATTTCTAAATATAGAGTCATATTCAACTTATTCTTACAATTTCTAAATATAGAGTCATGTTCAAACTTATTGTTACAATTTCTAAATGTAGAGTCCTGTTCAAACTTATTCTTACAATTTCTAAATATAGAGTCATATTCAACTTATTCTTACAATTTCTAAATATAGAGTCCTGTTCAAACTTATTCTTACAATTTCTAAATATAGAGTCATATTCAACTTATTCTTACAATTTCTAAACAAGTTTCTATCATTGATACACATTTGAAGATCAGTATTACACAAACCCCATCCATTTAACATCTTAATGTACTTTGTTGAACATTATATAATCTTATGTTGTCTAGGTTACTATTGTTCCATTAGACTCCTCGTAGCTCCCATTCTCCGTAACAAATTCTACCAGCAATGGAACCAATGTGCCCACATCAGTGTTAGTATGGTTTCTTAATATTGTTGGCATACAAAACGTGACACATGCGGGCAATGAGAGACATTACTATTTTCTATTACCTCCCTTGGCAGTTGGCAGATAAAGTCTGATTTATTCCAAAATGTGAATAGTTAGTAAGATAGATGTAATTTTATCAAAATCGTGTTAATTAACTGATAACATTATTTTACAAATATGTACCCATTGCATATACTGTATGCGACCTGTCATGATATAGTAATTTAATACTTATAAGAAGCGATAGTGGATTAAAATTGCTAGCATGTTGTGCAAAGGAAACAACGATAAAAACAGAGGAAACACTTAATAGGACCTATCTACTTTTAGGGAGTATTCAGGGGCAGTAACTGACCGATGTCTCTCATTGTAAGTTCATTATTTATTCACAGGAATATATCTTTAAGATAGTATTTCATTAAATTCTCACAAATACGCATACAGTGAACCCTGTGTTAGTGGTCATCTCATTTAAGCAGCTAACATGTATTAAGCAGTCTGTTTCCAGATTCCCAATATGTTATTTTATTATACATTTGGCCTACATTAAGCAGCCATCTGTGCTAAGCAGCCATTGTCTGTGATTCTCTTTGATGGCTGCTTAATACAGGTTTGACCGTTTAGATATAAATAATATACATACATTCGATAGTGAATGTATTGGATTGGACAACTAGATTATACAACTGTTATTGGATTGGACAACTAGATTATACAACTGTTATTGGATTGGACAACTAGATTATACAACTGTTATTAGTTATTTTGGAGACGATTCAATTGATACAGCATTATAAAGCAACGAGTAATGTAATTATTGTGGGTAACTATAATGCAATTTTCTTACTTTTGTAAAACTCCGACAATAAATATAGTTTGGATGAAATTGTAAGGAGAGTTGCTTCTTGTATAGATGTATGATTGTGAATTAAAGATAAGAATGAATTCTCAACTAAACTTGACAACTGTGTGGTAGATACATTATTCTCCCTAAAATAATAAAAGTCAGCCACCTCACCGCATTAGCAATTGAAATGCTATGGGGCATGCGTATATAACTAAAACGTATATAAAAGAAAACAAGCTGTCTGGGAAACAATTTCCTCACGAACTTTGCAAAAGGTCTATTTCTATATCAACTGTGTTAAATGATCCGTGTAATAACGAGTTAGCTAGTTTCTATGATGTTTTGCTATATGACCGAACAGTCGAAAGTTCAAATTAAGTCATATTATAACATTAAATATTCCGAGAGGAGTGTCGTAACTCCTACTCAAAACAACCGGAACATTGTTATTTGGTATGATTAATAATGTTTTCCTGGAAGATAATATTAGAAACTTCATACTATTTGGTATGATTAATACTGTTTTCCTGGAAGATGGTATACTGCATACTATTTGGTATGTTTTCTTAGAAGATGGTATTAGAAACTGCATACTATTTGGTATGATTAATACTGTTTTCCTGGAAGATGGTATTAGAAACAGCATACTATTTGGTATGATTAATACTGTTTTCTTAGAAGATGGTATTAGAAACTGCATACTATTTGGTATGATTAATACTGTTTTCTTAGAAGATGGTATTAGAAACTGCATACGATTTGGTGTGACTAATATTGATTTCCTAGAATATGATATATTTGAAACGTCATGCTATTTGTTATGACGGCCAGTAGTTGCACATACGTATATTCTATCAGTCTGGACGGTCCAGAACGGACAGTAGTTACATATATGTTATTCCATCAGTCTGGACGGTCCGGAACCGACAGTAGTTACATATATGTTATTCCATCAGTCTGGACGGTCCAGAACGGACAGTAGTTACATATATGTTATTCCGTCAGTCTGGACGGTCCAGAACGGACAGTAGTTACATATATGTTATTCCATCAGTATGGACGGTCCCGAACGGACAGTGGTTACATATATGTTATTCCATCAGTATGGACGGTCCGGAACGGATAGTAGTTACATATATGTTATTACATCAGTCTGGACGGTCCAGAACGGACAGTAGTTACATATATGTTATTCCATCAGTCTGGACGGTCCAGAACGGATAGTAGTTACATATATGTTATTCCATCAGTCTGGGCGGTCCAGAACGGACAGTAGTTGCATATATGTTATTCCATCCGTCTAGACGGTCCAAAACGGACAGTAGTTACATATATGTTATTCCATCCGTCTAGACGGTCCAGAACGGACAGTAGTTACATATATGTTATTCCATCCGTCTGGAAGCTCCAGAACGGACAGTAGTTACATATATGTTATTCCATCCGTCTGGACGGTCCAGAACGGACAGTAGTTACATATATGTTATTCCATCCGTCTTGACGGTCCAGAACGGACAGTAGTTACATATATGTTATTCCATCCGTCTGGACGGTCCAGAACGGACAGTAGTTACATATATGTTTATTCAGAATTGATGTTAAGTATATGATTTCCTCTTGGACTACGTGGTAATAATAACATGAAACACGCATTATAATTGTCGTGAAATCTGCGGCGAGAAACCTCTAAATATATGAGACTCTGACAAGACACGTATTTCCTTATATTTCCTTAATATATGCAATAACTTATTTGCGATATTTGATATGCCCATATGAAGACGAAATAATCTGAAAATAACATCTGATCATGTTTATTGACACAAATATGACCACATGTAAAATTAAATGTATAATACTTAACATTTAGTAATGAATACGATATGGATACGAATGATTTACGGATCGGTCATGTTCTACAATGTTGCAGCATTTACACACGTGTGGGCACAAATACAGTTTGATATCAATTAACAATATTCAATATATCTATCTGTCTATCTACAACTACAATTTTGTATGTTTGTTTTGTGTGTTTTGGTGAGTCTTTTGACCTTCTCCGTGCAGTTTGCCATATTGATCATGTCAGTCCCTAGTTGTTCTGCGCAGCTGCTTTTAACTTTTACCACAACTTATTGTCATTACTTTCTTAAATTATACTTTTAACTACTCATACTTTTAAATTCTTTGCGGTTTTTGATGCGCAACATGTCTACGTCCCCGCGAGGGGTTCGACATTAGCAGAAGATAGATAGATAGATAGATAGATAGATAGATTAGATAGATAGATAGATAGATAGATAGATAGATAGATAGATAGATAGATAGATAGATAGATAGATAGATAGATAGATAGATAGATAGATAGATAGATAGATAGATAGATAGATAGATAGATAGATAGATAGATAGATAGATAGATAGATAGATAGATAGATAGATAGATAGATAGATAGATAGATAGATAGAGATAGATAGATAGATAGATAGATAGATAGATAGATAGATAGATAGATAGATAGATAGATAGATAGATAGATAGATAGATAGATAGATAGATAGATAGATAGATAGATAGATAGATAGATAGGATAGATAGATAGATAGATAGATAGATAGATAGATAGATAGATAGATAGATAGATAGATAGATAGATAGAATAGATAGATAGATAGATAGATAGATAGATAGATAGATAGTAGATAGATAGATAGATAGATAGATAGATAGATAGATAGATAGATAGATAGATAGATAGATAGATAGATAGATAGATAGATAGATAGATAGATAGATAGATAGAGATAGATAGATAGATAGATAGATAGATAGATAGAAGATAGATAGATAGATAGATAGATAGATAGATTTTTTTTTTGCTTTAATTATAAGACACATATCATATAAATATTACATGTAATTACGCATAGAAATATACACGGTTATGTGTGTGGTAGCTCTCATTGATATGTATATAACGCATGCAATATGTTTGCACTGTTCGCTAACTGTATATAAGATGAATGTATGTCCTCATGGGATTCAAATCCTATGTCTATATTGGTATATGCAAAGTAGCGACTGACTGCCTTAAATAGTTCTATTCCTCATTAATAATGTATACAGATTTTATGAACATATTGAAGAAATGAATTCTTCGAAATTGTTATCAGCGAATCATTTCTTTTAATATCCAGTAATCTTAGAAAAAAACAAGAAGCTCTTAGAATTTAGTTCGTCTCTTGTCGTAACATTTCCCCAGATAATCTGCACACAGTGCGTGCATTGATAACACGTGCACTATTAATATTCATTAGTGAGAAATTATGTGAATATTTTGACTTTAATTCAGAGTGTTTATGGCTCGGGTCAGAGGGCATTCAAATAGAATTAATGATCAGTCCGGGAATAAAGTGTTGCTAACTGTCAAGAATTGCACGAACGACATTCCAGAAGAAAACAATGTTACAACAAGGTGCATAGAATGTATCTGTACTATTAAGTTGCCACATATTTGTAGAAAGCCAGCTTTGTTAAATACTAGAGTACTATTTGTTTATTCATTGTTGATGGCAGATATATATATATATATATATATATATATGTACGGCAATGTGTATTAAGCATGCGGGAACGAGATAACGTAACGTAAATTCCGAGAACAATCTGAATCTGTAAACATGTGAAAAAGAAACATGCATTAACAGATTTGCAGAATAAACATGTTTCTAGCAAATCCCAAATGGAATACGACCCGATATATAGCTGACTTAATCGGCAGCTGCCACGCGAAAATATATCCATAGCCTAAACAAATTGAGTCGTTTCCAATTATGTGCAGTGTCCTTGTGATAAGTTGTTCTCTTGGTGGGAAAGCCGTGGTTAAATAAGCCCTAATATAGAACAGTTCACGTGTTTGTCATGCTTGTCTCTTTGCTTATTTTTAAAATCAATGTAACTAATTTTATATTACACCATATATTTGAAGCTGGTGTTTCTTAATCAATATAACATAAATTCATTCTTTATTAAGTGAACTTTATCAGTGTATTGTGCATCGATCCAATATCACTGTTAAACCCAACCACCATGTTTTTATCGCCCTTAATAACACCGAAAGATGTCGAAAACATTTGAAACTAGAGAAATGTTTACAGTAAAAACATGAATTAATACCTCATTATTTTTTTGTGTCAGTTTTTGTAAACAGTTAAATATGAATTCTTAATCATCAGGAGTTATCATTATGTGTTTTGTGATCACTCAGTATATATATACCTGCTAGAGCGAGATCCACGGGTTCTGAGGTCGGTGCTGTATTGTTCAGTTGGTATGGTGAGTGCTCGCTGCTACTGGGTGACATACTCGGCACTGAACCCGTGCTTCCTGTAGGACTCATCGGTGCTTGTTTTATGTATCTCTGAGCGGCTGGAGCCCACTGTGACGTCAGGTTTGACGTAATCGGGTTCGATGCCACGGTGTCCCTATCGTACATGGGCATCGAACTAGAGACAGATTGGAGTGGATTTACATTGGCCATGTGAGAATAGTCAGTGTTCATGTTTGACATACCATTAGCCATAGCACAGTTGGGTCCAAATCTCCCGTTGACATTTACATTGACGTTAAAACTACAGCTAGCTAAATTGGCACTGTGTTGTTGCATAGAATTATAACTTGGCTGTTGAAAACCTGTATTTGAAGCCATTAATGCACTATTGTCATAACTTGGTGCAGGATTCATACCATACGTCATATTCATAGCAGCCATATTGTTTTGATGAAACAAATCATAATGCGGTGACAACATAGATGAAGATGTTCCCATTCCGTTCATATTGAACATTCCGAACGGCTTTAATCCCTGACATTTACGACGGAACCCCCTCGGCCGACGGCGAAACGACCCTTCCTCAAACATAAATTCTGCCGACGGATCAATGGTCCAATAATGGCCCTTACCCGGTCGACCGAGTCCTTTTGGTAGTTTTATGAAACATTCGTTTAGAGACAGATTATGTCGGACGGAGTTTTTCCATCCCTGATAGGCACCCCTGAAAAACGGAAACCGTTGCTGCAAAAACTGATAGATTTCACTCAGAGTACATCTTTTGTTTGGCGACGCTTGTATCGCCATGACAATCAACGCAATATAAGAATATGGCGGCTTTTCTTGTCGTCTGACACCCACGGCAGATTTCTTCTGAGATTTTTGACAATCGGATGACTCTGATAAATTTGATGAATTTGGTGAGCCATCAACGTCATCCTCGATCGAGTCTGTGTGGAGAGTTGTCAATGAAGATTCATCAATATCATCTAGTTGACCTAAAGCGTCTAAAGGCTTGATTTCTGGTGCAAGGTGCTGTCCATCCATAGTTGTTGTTTGATTAATTTTCCTTTTACTGTAACATTTCTGTTAGTAAGCCATTGTTTATGCTTTATGTTCATAAACACTATTTTGATTAATTAATCCCGTGCTAATAATACTCCAGAGCATAAACATAGAATGTTTGATTACTAAAAATAAATACCAGAAAACTAAGCGTACGACAAACGTAAATATGAAACAAATACCCGAAGCGAACAAAATCACACAAATACACAAAAACTCACAAAAATATACAAAGTGGCTATTTGCTTCCAATATCTCACATGTCTTATCTAAATTATCCGCGAAATAATTTACAAACAAAAGTCAATCTGTATCAGACTTTATGCTAAACTGTTCACAGCTACACCGGTTAAGACATTATGACAAGGTGGGTGGGGGTAATTACCAGACAGTTATCTTCCATCGACTCCTCCCCTTTCGTTCACACTTGTTCGTCTACTTCAAGCATTCATTCCCTCTAGATAAATCAGCTTCTCGTTATATCTCATGTAAATCGAGACTCGGATAATGCGATTGGATATGACTGATAGGCCCACTAGAGGTAGTAGTAACTGCCAATCGGCGTATTTACCTATGCTCTTTGTAAGCGTAAGTAGTACAAATAAATATCGAACATACCCGGACACCAATTGATCTTTCGAATCGGAAGTTGCATGGCGAGTTCAGTAAAATCTACACGTATTAGTATGACCACTAATAATTTATTATTGTCTAGCAAATTATCATGAACATACTTCATGTTCATGTGTGTATTCTGGTTCATTATATAACCATGATACAGGCTTATACAGTATATAAATATGAAACATGTTTGTACATTATATAACTATGAAACATGTGTGTACATTATATAACTATGTAACATGCTTGTACATTATATAACTATGAAACATGTGTGTACATTATATAACTATGTAACATGCTTGTACATTATATAACTATGAAACATGCATGTACATTATATAACCATGTAACATGTGTGTACATTATATAACTATGTAACATGCTTGTACATTATATAACTATGTAACATGCTTGTACATTATATAACTATGTAACATGCTTGTACATTATATAACTATGTAACATGCTTGTACATTATATAACTATGTAACATGTGTGTACATTATATAACTATGAAACATGCTTGTACATTATATAACTATGTAACATGCTTGTACATTATATAATTATGTAACATGCTTGTACATTATATAACCATGTACTATGCATGTACATTATATAACCATGAACCATGTGTGTACATTATATAACTATGAAACATGTGTGTACATTATATAACTAGGAAACATGTGTGTACTTTATATAACTAGGAAACATGTGTGTACATTATATAACTAGGAAACATGTGTGTACATTATATAACTATCAAACATGTGTGTATTTATATAACTAGGAAACATGTGTGTACATTATATAACTAGGAAACATGTGTGTGTGTACATTATATAACTATCAAACATGTGTGTATTTATATAACTAGGAAACATGCCTGTACATTATATAACTAGGAAACATGTGTGTACATTATATAACTAGGAAACATGTGTGTACATTATATAACTATCAAACATGTGTGTATTTATATAACTAGGAAACATGTGTGTACATTATATAACTAGGAAACATGTGTGTGTGTACATTATATAACTAGGAAACATGTGTGTACATTATATAACTATCAAACATGTGTGTATTTATATAACTAGGAAACATGTGTGTACATTATATAACTAGGAAACATGTGTGTACATTATATAACTATCAAACATGTGTGTATTTATATAACTAGGAAACATGCCTGTACATTATATAACTAGGAAACATGTGTGTACATTATATAACTATGAAACATGTGTGTACATTATATAACTATGAAACATGCCTGTACATTATATAACTATGAAACATGCTTGTACATTATATAACTATGTAACATGCTTGTACATTATATAACTATGAAACATGCTTGTACATTATATAACTATGTAACATGCTTGTACATTATATAACTATGTAACATGCTTGTACATGATATAACTATGTAACATGCTTGTACATTATATAACTATATACTATGCATGTACATTATATAACTATGAAACATGCATGTACATTATATAACTATGTAACATGCTTGTACATTATATAACCATGTACTATGCATGTACATTATATAACCATGTACTATGCATGTACATTATATAACCATGTACTATGCATGTACATTATATAACCATGACACATGTGTGTACATTATATAACCATGAAACATGTGTGTACATTATATAACCATGAAACATGCATGTACATTATATAACTATGTAACATGCTTGTACATTATATAACCATGAAACCTGCATGTACATTATATAACCACGAAACATGCATGTACATTATATAACCATGAAACATGCATGTACATTATATAACCACGAAACATGCATGTACATTATATAACCATGAAACATGCTTGTACATTATATAACCATGAAACATGCGTGTACATTATATAACTATGAAACATGCATGTACATTATATAACCATGAAACATGCTTGTACATTATATATCTATGAAACATGCTTGTACATTATATAACTATGAAACATGCATGTACATTATATAACTATGAAACATGCATGTACATTATATAACCATGTACTATGCATGTACATTATATAACTATGAAACATGTGTGTACATTATATAACCATGTACTATGCATGTACATTATATAACTATGAAACATGTGTGTACATTATATAACCATGACACATGTGTGTACATTATATAACCATGACACATGTGTGTACATTATATAACCATGAAACATGTGTGTACATTATGTAACTATGTAACATGCATGTACATTATATAACTATGTAACATGCTTGTACATTATATAACAATGAAACATGCATGTACTTTATATAACTATGTAACATGCTTGTACATTATATAACCATGCAACATGCTTGTACATTATATAACTATGTAACATGCTTGTACATTATATAACTATGAAACATGCGGGTACATTATATAACCATGTAACATGCATGTACATTATATAACTATGTAACATGCTTGTACATTATATAACTATGTAACATGCTTGTACATTATATAACCATGTACTATGCATGTACATTATATAACTATATAACATGCTTGTACGTTATATAACTATGAAACATACATGTACATTATATAACTATGACACATGTGTGTGCATTATATAACTATGAAACATGATTGTTCATTATATAATTATGAAACATGCTTGTACATTATATAACCATGAAACGTGCATGTACATTATATCACGAAACATGCATGTACATTATATAACCATGAAACATGCATGTACATTATATAACCATGAAACATGCATGTACATTATATAACCACGAAACATGCATGTACATTATATAACCATGAAACATGCATGTACATTATATAACTATGTAACATGCTTGTACATTATATAACCATGAAACATGCATGTACATGATATAACCATGAAACATGCATGTACATTATATAACCATGAAACATGCGTGTACATTATATAACTATGAAACATGCATGTACATTATATAACTATGAAACATGCATGTACATTATATAACTATGAAACATGCTTGTACATTATATAACTATGAAACATGCTTGTACATTATATAACTATGAAACATGCATGTACATTATATAACTATGAAACATGCATGTACATTATATAACCATGTACTATGCATGTACATTATATAACTATGAAACATGCATGTACATTATATAACTATGTAACATGCTTGTACATTATATAACCATGTACTATGCATGTACATTATATAACTATGAAACATGCATGTACATTATATAACTATGAAACATGCTTGTACATTATATAACTATGTAACATGCTTGTACATTATATAACTATGTAACATGCTTGTACATTATATAACTATGAAACATGCTTGTACATTATATAACTATATACTATGCATGTACATTATATAACTATGTAACATGCATGTACATTATATAACTATGAAACATGTGTGTACATTATATAACTAGGAAACATGTGTGTACTTTATATAACTAGGAAACATGTGTGTACATTATATAACTAGGAAACATGTGTGTACATTATATAACTATCAAACATGTGTGTATTTATATAACTAGGAAACATGTGTGTACATTATATAACTAGGAAACATGCTTGTACATTATATAACTATGTAACATGCATGTACATTATATAACCATGAAACATGCATGTACATTATATAACTATGTAACATGCTTGTACATTATATAACTAGGTAACATGCTTGTACATTATATAACCATGTACTATGCTTGTACATTATATAACTATGTAACATGCGTGTACATTATATAACTATGTAACATGCGTGTACATTATATAACTATGTAACATGTGTGTACATTATATAACTATGTAACATGCATGTACATTATATAACTATGTAACATGTTTGTACATTATATAACCATGAAACATGCGTGTACTTTACGTGTAACATGCGTGTACATTATATAACTATGAAGCATGCGTGTACATTATATAACTATGAGGCATGCGTGTACATTATATAACTATGAAGCATGCGTGTACTTTACGTGTAACATGCGTGTACATTATATAACTATGAGGCATGCGTGTACATTATATAACTATGAAACATGCGTGTACATTATATAACTATGAAGCATGCGTGTACTTTACGTGTAACATGCGTGTACATTATATAACTATGAAGCATGCGTGTACATTATATAACTATGAGGCATGCGTGTACATTATATAACTATGAAACATGCGTGTACAGTATATAACTATGAAGCATGCGTGTACGTTATATAACTATGAAGCATGCGTGTACTTTACGTGTAACATGCGTATACGTTATATAACTATGAAGCATGCGTGTACTTTACGTGTAGCATGCGTGTACATTAGTTTAAACATATTTTATTCGGATCAAATACATATATACATATATAAACACAATTCGTATACATTGGAACCGATATGGGTCGAGAAACAAGCTTAAAGCTTATATGAATCCCTTCCCATGTTGGAGTACGTCTAAATGGTACAAAATGCTTGGCGAATAGTAATGGCGAGTTTATGTGTTCAGTATATATCATATAAATTGTAGAGAAACTATTGAATATTTAACAGCAGTGGCAAATATTTGGACTTGATTTTACTAAACGTCCGCATATATTTACAGCATCGTTATTGTAATTTTAATGTAGCAATACGGAAACGTTATATCCAAATATGTAAAATATCAAAACACAATCTGGTATTGTCACACGACGGGCCGGGACCAAAACGGAGAGAACCCCCACGTTCACCTAGGTATCGAAACGTTTTGTTGCTGCAATATAGCTCTGGACATTCAGGTAAAGTGTTGTGTTACAGTGTGTAGTGAGATGCTCATCGCCAAACAAGAGATTGTTGAGTGTGGCAGCACATGGAAGGTTAGATAGGTGTTGTAGACGTTGATGATTATACCTTGGGCAATGCAGAAGGAAGTGAGTGACTGATTCGATAGACCCGCATGCGCACACGGGAGAATCGATGATATTTTTCCTGTGAAGGTCGTAGCACAAAGAACTACATCCTAGTCGTAGTCGGGTGTGGAGTATCTGATTCCTTCTTGATCCAACAGTGTATAACGGGGATTGTCTTTTCCTGTTTTTACTTAACATGTATTTGAAGGTTGCTACTGTATCGGCGTTCCGTGTCTCGTTTGGCAGCGAGTTCCATATTAGAATAGTTGATGGAAGAAATGTAGAAGCATGGGATTGAGTATGTGCAGTTATAGGTTGAACGGCGGGTACGTGTCGAAGGTTATATAATTGGTCAGCTTGTTCTGGAATGAGATTGGAGAGGTAATGGGGACAGCGACCAGTCTTCATTTTGTAGAAGAGGGTGAGCTTGTGATTGCAACGTCTTTTGGCTAAGGTATCCCAGGACAGGTCCGACAGAAGAGTGTTTATGTTGCAGAGTTTAGTAGCTCCAGACACAATTCGCGCTGCCTCGTTCTGTACGGCCTCAATATCGTTTTTCGAATCATTACTGCAGTTGTCCCACACGACGTTACCATATTCTAGAAGAGGTCGAATGTAGGCAAGATACATGCGCTCTAGACAGAAACGGGTAAGAGGGAATTTTAATGATCTGAGAATTCCGATGCGCTGCCAAGACTTGTTAACAAGCTCAGATATATGAGCATTCCACTTGGCATCATCTGAAAAGATTAGACCAAGATGTTTGTGAGTTCTAGTTTGGGTAATGGGAATGCTATTCATGAAGACATCTGGATGGATGGGCTTGTTTCGCTTACGTGAGAAAATCATGGATTCGGTTTTTGCAGGGTTGAATGTAACTAGCCACAATTTGGACCAGGAATGGATACGAGAAAGGTCGGTGTTGAGGACGGCAGCTGCATTGGCTGGATCGTCAACGATGATGTAAAAAGACTTGTGTCATCGGCGAAAAGACGTATATTGGCATTAATGTCAGCAACGATGTCGTTAATGTAAATGAGGAAGAGTAGTGGACCTAAAATCGATCCCTGTGGAACTCCAGCATTAATAGAAGACCATTGCGAGGATGAATTTGCAATAACAACACGTTGATTTCTTGAAGACAAGTAAGATGCGAACCAGTTTAGAAGAGAACCTGTGATACCGAGAGAAGACAGCTTGCTAAGCAGACCATGGTGCCATACCCGGTCAAACGCCTTCGAAATGTCGCAGAAGATCGCTCGCACTTCCTTTCCATCGTCCATTGCCTGAGATATGTCATTGTAAAGGAAGGTCATTTGGTTGACAGTGGAATCACCCTTGATGAAACCAGACTGGTTCGGTGTCAAAAGACTATTTTCCGTGACATAGTTGTAGAGGTACTTATGTACGCAGCGTTCCATAAGTTTACCCAGGCAGCTAAGTAGAGAGATAGGGCGATAGTTTGAGGGTTTCGATGGATCAGATTTCTTAAATATTGGGCATATGTTGGCTAGTTTCCAATGAGAAGGAAATGTGGATTTCGTAAGTAGCTTGGTGAAGTATATAGAGAGTGGTACAGCGAGCTCGTTGGCACCTTCCTTAATGAGTCTAGGACTAACCAAGTCTGGCCCGCTAGCCTTCGATGGGTTGATAAGAGAGATCGCGTCTCTAACATCCTGGTGTGTTATGCTGATATGTGACAGAGTGGATGGTGTCATTGGTGTGATGGGTGGTGGGATCTGATTTTGGTCGTCTATTGAGGATTGCTCACAGAAGAAGGTATTCAGGAGCTCAGCTTTGTCCTCATTGGACGTCGCTTTGACTCCGTTGTTAACAAGGGTAGGGATGCTAGAATATTTAGTGTTGTTTGAGAGTTGTTTCGACAGTTTGAACCACTCTTTAACTGGAATGGAAGATGAGTTCATCCTGTCGATTATGTTGTGTAGGTGAGTATCTTTCGTCTTTCTGATTAGAGCGGTGGTGATGTTCCTGCATCGTCTAAAGTTTTCCCATGCCAGTTCGGTATTTAGACGCTTGGCTTTCTGGTGGACTCTGCTACGCTTTCTGATGGATTGTCTCACCTCGTTGGTCATCCATGGAACGTCACCTGGCCGAATGGTTACTGTTTTGTTGGGGATGCTATCTGTTGCTGCTTGGAGTATGGAGGCTGTAATATTTTCAGCGATCTGTTCCAAATTAACGTCATCTATGATAGCGTTCCAATCTGTTGCACGTAGTTTGTCGTTAAACTTGTTATAGTCGCCATTGTCGTATAGCCAGATGCGGCGTCGAAAATTGCTAGATGTGGGTTTTGAGAAATTAAGGACAACTACTACTGGACAATGGTAACGGATAAGGTCTGGTACGAAGGGGTCAGATACAAAACTGGAGAGGACTTGTCGGTTGTTGCGAACAAATATCAGGTCGATTAGGGACTGAGAATGTTCTGTGAAATGTGTTGGGGTCGATATTAGCTGATGAGCATTGTAAGAAGAAATGAGACGGGACATTTTATTTGAAGTGGAATGACTAATGTTAATGTTGAAGTCGCCTGTTACTATAATATTATCGCAGCGTTGATGAAAAGCTTGGTCGACACTCTGCTCTAGCAGGAGCCATTGGTTGTTGTTTGCATCGGGGGGACGGTAGAGGCCACCGACTAGAAGTGTACGCTGGTTTACATGAACCTCCAACCAAAGAGCCTCTAGACCGTTTACATGCAGATCCTGGCGTTTTGTGGCATGCAAACTATCCCTCACGTAGATGGCAACACCTCCTCCAACCCTGTCCTTCCTGTCACATCGAAACGGTTGATTAAAATTTGGAATGCGAAGTTCAGAATCAGATACGGAAGCGGAAAGCCACGTTTCTGTAAAGACGAGTATATCGTATGGCTGTGCTTCGACAGAAAGAATATCGAGCTTGGGACGTAAAATTTGAATATTAATATGCATGATACTAAGACCATTGTTGAGTAGGGTAAGATAAGATTCTGAGAGCGTATCCGACTGATCAGTTGTTGGACCTGGATTTGTCTCTATATCACCTGAGCGAGTAGTGTTGAGAGATGGTAGGTAAAGTGACACATGAATGTTGGTAATGAAGATGATGGCAAACACTATATATGTGTCCAGTGTATGGGTAATAAGACGGCTAGAACAGTGTCCAATATACATAATGAAAACTACGGCGGATGATAACGTTCTGACTGGCCGTCTATTCCCGTGGCTAGCGTTAACGATGACAAAGTAATGAGGCCATGGTAGGTCAATCCGCATCGAGACCCACCACCGTGTGTGACAAAGAAAAATACGACAATCAATATAAACATTGGAGATGTTAAACAGCAATCAGCAGGTTTAAAATGTTAACGTAGTTCTTCTAATATGTACATTGTATATAAGATTAAATAGCTATGTGCACATATGACCCCGGTAACGTACTTATATAATATTAAATAGCTATGTGCACATATAACTGTATATATATATGAGCAAGGAGCAATATGTGCAGTTGAAGATTGTTGCAATCTTAACGAAATTGGTGGAAACAATGAAAGCTATTTCACAAGTTACTACATCATGAATATAGAATGGGCTTACGTTATATATAAAAGGGATTTATATTAAAATATGAAATTTGTGCTACAGTTGAAGTACAAGAAAGCATGCAAGGTATCAATGACCTCATACTGGGAAGGTTACATCTATAGCTGTGTCCGGGCATAAACACTCCGGCCCCGCTCCGGCTACTATAATAATTCGTCGGCATTATTTCAATGGAAGTCAGAGAGAATAGTTAATCAAACAAACAGAGAGGCCACCACTGGCAGCACAATAGATAATGAAAAAATGTTACATATATATATAACTATGAAGCATGCGTGTACATTATATAACTATGAAGCATGCGTGTACATTATATAACTATGTAACATGTGTGTACATTATATAACTATGAAGCATGCGTGTACATTATATAACTATGTAACATGTGTGTACATTATATAACTATGAAGAATGTGTGTACATTATATAACTATGAAGCATGCGTGTACATTATATAACTATGTAACATGTGTGTACATTATATAACTATGAAGCATGCGTGTACATTATATAACTATGAAGCATGCGCGTACTTCACGTGTAACATGCGTGTACATTATATAACTATGAAGCATGCGTGTACTTTACATGTAACATGCGTGTACATTATATAACTATGAAGCATGCGTGTACATTATATAACTATGTAACATGCGTGTACATTATATAACTATGAAGCATGCGTGTACATTATATAACTATGAAACATGCGTGTACATTATATAACTATGAAGCATGCGTGTACATTATATAACTATGAAACATGCGTGTACATTATATAACTATGAAACATGCGTGTACATTATATAACTATGAAGCATGCGTGTACATTATATAACCATGTAACATGTGTGTACATTATATAACTATGTAACATGCTTGTACATTATATAACCATGTACTATGCATGTACATTATATAACTATGAAACATGCATGTACATTATATAACCATGAAACATGCATGTACATTATATAACCATGAAACATGCATGTACATTATATAACTATGAAGCATGCGTGTACATTATATAACTATGAAGCATGCGTGTACATTATATAACTATGAAACATGCGTGTACTTTACGTGTAACATGCGTGTACAGTATATAACTATGAAGCATGCGTGTACTTCACGTGTAACATGCGTGTACATTATATAACTATGAAGCATGCGTGTACATTATATAACTATGAAGCATGCGTGTACATTATATAACTATGAAGCATGCGTGTACTTCACGTGTAACATGCGTGTACAGTATATAACTATGAAGCATGCGTGTACTTCACGTGTAACATGCGTGTACATTATATAACTATGAAGCATGCGTGTACATTATATAACTATGAAGCATGCGTGTACTTCACGTGTAACATGCGTGTACAGTATATAACTATGAAGCATGCGCGTACTTCACGTGTAACATGCGTGTACAGTATATAACTATGAAGCATGCGCGTACTTCACGTGTAACATGCGTGTACAGTATATAACTATGAAGCATGTGTGTACTTTACGTGTAACATGCGTGTACAGTATATAACTATGAAGCATGCGTGTACATTATATAACTATGAAGCATGCGTGTACGTTACGTGTAACATGCGTGTACATTATATAACTATGAAGCATGCGTGTACGTTACGTGTAACATGCGTGTACAGTATATAACTATGAAGCATGCGCGTACTTCACGTGTAACATGCGTGTACATTATATAACTATGTAACATGCGTGTACAGTATATAACTATGAAGCATGCGTGTACATTATATAACTATGAAGTATACTTCACGTGTAAGACTTTCCTCTGAATGTCAGCAAAACGAAGATATGCAGCTTTTAATAAATAAATTTAAGATAAGTCATTGATTAAGAAAAAGTTAATTTGTCGTCGATCATCATTGATGTCACTCTTTCATCTTCATCTTGGCAAGCGTCTGGGTGGCTCATATTGGCAAGCGTCTGGGTGGCACATATTTTAGTTTCCAGATATCACGCTTCTAACGACCTCTGATCCGCATTTTTGACAGAGGAATTGCGGATGGGAAACGGAAATGTTACAGCCGTCGAATTTTCAATACAATTCCATCAAAACACTTAAGATACTAAATAATACTAATGTATCACAGTCATTGTTTTCCATGCATATGTTAACTAGGCTAGACTGCCTGTTTATGCTAGTTAGCTACTTACGAGAATATGTACAGTATGTATCAGTAGCGAAATAGATGACGAATTTCATAACCAAGATGACCAATTGAGCTTAAATATATTTTTTGGAATATAATAGTCAATGACATTCCAGTACGTGTCCGTGAACACGTGACACCCGTGCGTTATATTCTTATCAACTACTATAAATGTCGCATGTCAACATGACAATCAGTCTGCTCTATGCCTATCTGAAATTATCCACTTTTGACGTGATTATTCTTCAATGTATACTTTTATAATTATTTTTATTATGTTTTCATTCCCATTTCAACGTTCGCGTAATTATGCACTTTGGTTTCATAAGAAATCAGTGTCCCCATGTGTATACCCTTGTACAATATTGTGTTGCCATTTATGTCATGTTGTTGCAGTTGTCACAACACCTCTCTCTCTCTCTTCTTATGTCTATTTTCCGATATCAATGCTCTAACCAGGGTCTATCCTATCGTAGACTCGCTGGAGTTGTCTAGGGGGTTTCTATACGGTCCTTCAACACTGCTGCTCTAACCAGGGTCTATCCTATCGTAGACTCGCTGGAGTTGTCTAGGGGGTCTCTATACGGTCCTTCAACACTGCTCTAACCAGGGTCTATCCTATCATATACTCGCTGGAGTTGTCTAGGGGGTTTCTATACGGTCCTTCAACACTGCTCTAACCAGGGTCTATCCTATCGTAGACTAGCTGGAGTTTTCTGGGGGGTTCTCTACGGTCCTTCATATACTATAACTCAACACAGTCTATCATTTTCCTTTGTATAATCTCATTTACAACAATCTCATTTTATTTCAGATCTATAACATGTATCATATATTCGTGATATCTCGTATCTTATTATTCGCCTCACTATTTCATTGTGTTCATAATAGTTCTATGACTATACTAATTTCCTTCCTTTATCAAACTATTCCAATAGATATTAAAACGATTTAATATTGTTTAACTAAAATCAGTTGATTTGTAGAATTAACAACACTGAAGGCGTGTGCGTAAATATATATTCCCTAGCATAATTGACTCTTGCAGACAGACAGACAGACAGACAGACAGACAGAGACAGACAGACAGACAGACAGACAGACAGACAGACAGACAGACAGACAGACAGACAGACAGACAGACAGACAGACAGACAGACAGACAGACAGACAGACAGACAGACAGACAGACAGACAGACAGACAGACAGACAGACAGAGACAGACAGACAGACAGACAGACAGACAGACAGACAGACAGACAGACAGACAGACAGACAGACAGACAGACAGACAGACAGACAGACAGACAGACAGACAGACAGACAGACAGACAGACAGACAGACAGACAGACAGACAGACAGACAGACAGACAGACAGACAATTGTTATATGGCATTAATTAAACACAGTCTTAAAACAATAGTTATATGGCATTAATTAAACACAGTCTTAAAACAATAGTTATATGGCATTAATTAAACACAGTCTTAAAACAATAGCTATATGGCATTAATTAAACACAGTCTTAGAACAATAGCTGTATGGCATTGATTAAACACAGTCTTAAAACAATAGCTATATGGCATTAATTCTCTGATATTGGCATAGAATGTAAAGTCTGGATTAGACAGTGTGGATTTACACCACCTATTTCAATATACAGATCGTCTCTGATATTGGCATAGAATCTAAAGTCTGGATTAACACCGCCTATACCAATATACAGATCATCTCTGATATTGGCATAGAATGGAAAGTCTGTATTTACACCACCTATTTCAATATACAGATCATCTCTGATATTGGCATAGAATGTAAAGTCTGGATTAACACCACCTATTTCAATATACAGATCATCTCTGATATTGGTATATAATGGACAGTGTAGTAAAACATGGATTTCATCCTCAATTTCGGCTAATATGTTAAAACACGCTCATTTACATCCAATGACTAATATCTAACCGTTTCTCTATTTTCAGTGAGGCAACACCGCACCTAACCTTTGCTAATGTGCATCTATTGTGTCTGGAAATAATGTTCATATTTACATAGTGTTCCGTAATGTATTCACGCTTGAAACGTTTATTAATACTTTCTAAGTTTGAGTCCACAGTTTAACCCCCGAATTGCGTGTACAGTTTCTAGCCATGTCACCCTATGTACTTCAACCAGTCTATGTTCCAGTGGTTTACTGATCACAGCCCGTCTCCATTTGGTATTTTAGTCATTC
The DNA here is from genome assembly GCA_014843695.1 of Archivesica marissinica. Taxonomy (NCBI): domain Eukaryota; kingdom Metazoa; phylum Mollusca; class Bivalvia; order Venerida; family Vesicomyidae; genus Archivesica; species Archivesica marissinica. Next base: position 29,626 of record JABXNX010000112.1, read on the forward strand.
ATTCATGTAATGTTCAGATTATTCAATAGAGTTTCATCAAATGAATTACACACATTGAGCCGAATTAAATTACAAGGAGCCGATATGAAGCACACAGGAAGGAGTGCGCGAGGCATGCAGTATACGTTTAGTAAGTGGCTGATTTCTATGATTACTTATAACATAAATTGTTTATAGTTGTAGAGAGCGAGGAATGTATTCGGCTAATCTGGTCAGTCACCTGTTCTCAGCACGGGCATTCTCATTGAAATCATATCTACATATTCTTTGACGTTTCCACATAGTTCTCAATGTCCAACATGTGGCAGGCAGCTACAACAACAGTTTATATTTAGTAACGATTACAATTCACGTGATAAGATCTATTTAATATGTTCATATCATAAAAGGGCATACCTTTATTGATACCCTATTTAAATATTGAGAATTGAACGATTCGAATAGGTATCGTTGCATTGTAGAGTATCTGTTGTAGACATATTTATTTTTTTGGTGATTTTCTGATGGGAGGCTCCGTGACCGAATGGTTACGGTCGTTGACTTCAAATCAGTGCTGTAGGTTCTAATTCCACAGGAGGGTGTGGAATGGTTTCAAGTGAGGAAGCTATCTAACTGGCTTAGTTTATACAAATTTATTTTAGCTCGATTGCGAAACAAGTTATTTCAACTTATATAAATCACTCTCGAGACCTCATTCCTGATGGAATCCATCGCCACGAGGGAGAGAGAAGAGACAACGTGGAATTTAAATGCCTTGCCTAAGGGCACAATCGTAACGGCTCCAGTGGGGCTCGAACTTTAACTGGCTTGCGGAAGGTTGGTGGTTCTACTCGGGTGCACTTGTAATACTGCTCGACTGGGCACATGTGTCTTCCCCCACCATTAATAGCTGGAGAGTCGCCATATGATCTAAGCTGTTAGTGTGCCTTTAAACCAACAACCAAACAAACACATTTGTGTTTCAAGTTTCGCGAATGTGTTAACGCTCACCTTTCGTTCCAGTACTCAAACCGCAGTATTTCTGAACTCATCGTTAGTACATATGATCTGTCACAAAATATCACAAGATTACATCTCACTCCCGGACATTCGCAGATTTCGCGCAAACAAGGCACCCCATTGAGCCGCTCCCCATGATGTGACGCGTGTTTGTATGCTTAGTGTAACATCTACTCCAGGGATACACATCTACAAGGTGGTCATACATCATACCCTAATCGTATCTGATTTAGAGACTATGTAAATAACATGACATTTGCCATTTGATATATAATTTATTAGTTTGGTGGGTAGACGCCTATATATGACTTAGTCCTTCCGTTACATTCTCCTTGTGGCAATGGTGCAGGCTCAAGAAAAACGGTATGCCACAGATAGACCAATGATTGAACGTTGTACATACAAATATATCTAGGAAAGAGGTAACCATATAAGCAAGTTGCTTTCTCCTCAATCCTACATGTATTTTCTTATTGTGATCATTATACTATGTATGTTCATTGAAATAAAATATTGTTTAAACTAAATATATCTTTACCCGTACGCAACATCTGTGCTAACCAAGAGCAACCCGAGGTAACAAGCCTCCACCACATTGTTAATAGGTCCAATGATGTCATATCTCACAACCCGAGGTAACAAGCCTCCACCACATTGTTAATAGGTCCAATGATGTCATATCTCACAACCCCAGGTAACAAGCCTCCACCACATTGTTAATAGGTCCAATGATGTCATATCTCACAATGGTGAAGAATTCTTTTTTTACATCCGGTATCTGGATCCAGATCTGGATCACGTCTAAATCTAAGTTGGTCTTTGTCCGGACGTCCACCCATCTACCAAGTATTATGAAAATCCGTCCATAACTGTTAGCGTAATCATGCACACAGATAAACAAACAAAGAAATACACGGAGGTATAGCATCCTTGGCGGAGATAATGAAGGAACTGTGCTTCACTGGTACGGAGGTATAGCATCCTTGGCGGAGGTAATGAAGGAACTGTGCTTCACTGGTACGGAGGTATAGTGTCCTTGGTGGAGGTAATGATGGAACTGTGCTTCACTGGTACGGGGGTATAGTATCCTTGGCGGAGGTAATGAAGGAACTGTGCTTCACTGGTACGGAGGTATAGTGTCCTTGGCGGAGGTAATGAAGGAACTGTGCTTCACTGGTACGGAGGTATAGTGTCCTTGGCGGAGGTAATGAAGGAACTGTGCTTCACTGGTACGGGAGTATAGTATCCTTGGCGGAGGTAATGAAGGAACTGTGTTTCACTGGTACGGAGGCATAGTATCCTTGGCGGAGGTAATGAAGGAACTGTGTTTCACTGGTACGGAGGTATAGTATCCTTGGCGGAGGTAATGATGGAACTGTGCTTCACTGGTACGGAGGTATAGTATCCTTGGCGGAGGTAATGAAGGAACTGTGTTTCACTGGTACGGAGGCATAGTATCCTTGGCGGAGGTAATGAAGGAACTGTGTTTCACTGGTACGGAGGTATAGTATCCTTGACGGAGGTAATGATGGAACTGTGCTTCACTGGTACGGAGGTATAGTATCCTTGGCGGAGGTAATGATGGAACTGTGCTTCACTGGTACGGAGGTATAGTATCCTTGGCGGAGGTAATGAAGGAACTGTGTTTCACTAGTACGGAGGCATAGTGTCCTTGGCGGAGGTAATGAAGGAACTGTGCTTCACTGGTACAGTATACATACGTGTATTTATACTAGTATTAAGATAAGTGAAAGTGAGTTCATCTGTGTGCATTTTCCTTATATATCGTCGCTACCGGTTTCCCATATGAACGACACCTCCTGGCGAGATTTTGGAGGATAGGGCAATGATACAGAGATCCATTCGCGAAACTTTTCTTGTTCGTTTATATGTACCATCTAAAGCACCAACACGATACCTCGGTTTAAAGTCTCACCCGAAACATCGACACGAGACCTCGGTTTAAAGTCGCACCCGAAAAATCGACAAGAGACCTCGGTTTAAAGTATCACCCGCAACATCGACACGAGACCTCGGTTAAAAGTCTCACCCGCAACATCGACACGAGACCTCGGTTTAAAGTATCACCCGCAACATCGACACGAGACCTCGGTTTAAAGTATCACCCGCAACATCGACACGAGACCTCGGTTTAAAGTATCACCCGCAACATCGACACGAGACCTCGGTTTAAAGTATCACCCGCAACATCGACAAGAGACCTCGGTTTAAAGTATCACCCGCAACATCGACAAGAGACCTCGGTTTAAAGTATCACCCGCAACATCGACACGAGACCTCGGTTTAAAGTATCACCCGCAACATCGACAAGAGACCTCGGTTTAAAGTATCACCCGCAACATCGACACGAGACCTCGGTTAAAAGTCTCACCCGAAACATCGACACGAGACCTCGGTTAAAAGTATCACCCGCAACATCGACAAGAGATCTCGGTTAAAAGTATCACCCGCAACATCGACACGAGACCTCGGTTAAAAGTCTCACCCGAAACATCGACACGAGACCTCGGTTAAAAGTCTCACCCGCAACATCGACACGAGACCTCGGTTAAAAGTCTCACCCGAAACATCGACACGAGACCTCGGTTAAAAGTCTCACCCGAAACATCGACACGAGACCTCGGTTAAAAGTCTCACCCGCAACATCGACACGAGACCTCGGTTAAAAGTCTCACCCGAAACATCGACACGAGACCTCGGTTAAAAGTCTCACCCGAAACATCGACACGAGACCTCGGTTAAAAGTCTCACCCGAAACATCGACACGAGACCTCGGTTAAAAGACTCACCCGAAACATCGACACGAGACCTCGGTTAAAAGTCTCACCCGAAACATCGACACGAGACCTCGGTTTAAAGTCTCACCCGAAACATTACTATTATTATTTTATAACTTTATATTATTTACAAATTTGAGATGCAGCCTTCATTTACAACTCCCGATCACGTGGTAACGTCTTTGCACGTGTACAAGCAATGTTACACGTACCATAGATTATACACGTTCATATTCCTCTATGGGTATTTCTAATGTTGGATATTATTTAGTCCAATCTCTGGATGCAAAACCAGACAACAGGTTGTACAAATGACAGACACGGCTTCAAAGGAAATCATTCGGTGATTATAATACAATTTTTCGTTTGCGTGTTATCACTTATCCATCACCGCTCAATTTGATCATTGAAGCACATTTCCAGACGAGCAATAGATCACGTTTTTAGTAGTTCACTTGACGAGATTTCACGAGATTTCGTTTTCGCAGAAGACAAAATTTGGAATTAAAGACCGCTTTTTGTTTACATTACAAGCCTTAGATGTTTCAAATGTTCAACACAATTTAGTGTTGTCATTAAATATTTCACCAAGTCATATAATTCTTGTATTATATTCTCATTGCTGGTTCCCTCGCACACGTTCCATCTAAGCATCTATGGTTCCCTCGCACACGTTCGTTCTATGCAACTGGCAGTCCGAGTTGATAGTCTTTAATTGAGTTCTAGTATAATCATATTTTCTCACGCTTTTCGTGCCGTTATGGGGGGGGATAAATGTGTCTAACCTGGTAGACAATGGGACTACTTTATGCTAATTAGATATCCAGTAGTTTCAGTTTATTTCCGTGTCCAAATTGATATCATTTCATTGGATAACGGTAAAATCCGAACACTGTCGTAAGATGACTTCATTATAATAACAGCGATATATCATCGATGACGCAATCAATGACGTATCGCTACCATTATTGTGTTGTTCACGTGACTACTATTACCCATTGACACACAATACACGTGCATTGTTTGTAAACATCTGATCTTGTTATATATTATGTCCTTTGATTATGATGGTTCGGTTATAGATTCTTTCGTTCTTTACCAATAAAGGTTTTAGCATTAAAGAAATTAACATGTTAAACTTAACTTGTTCGTGGTGGTTTTACTTTTAAATGACAATCACCATCAATGTGAGTAAATTGCCATATTCCAATGATCTCATCACGTTTATCATAAATCCATACACAATTGATGCGTGTAAACATAGGCTGGCATAATTTGTAAAGTGCATCAAAAGCATAAGAAAGGCGAAAGCATAAGAAAGGCAAGCACATAAATCTAGCACCTACATAGAAGTTGTAGATACAGATTTCCTTATCTGCAGTAGGCTATGTACATTTGAGGAAGTATGCATGTAAACGCCTGCATAAGTGTTCTGTTCATAGTGCATGCCTGTGATGTGTTATGCACACCGTACAATCTAGCAGATGGTATATCAGTTGTATAGTTTTAGTATGTGTGTATATTATGTTTTTGATAAATAGCTTACATCAGTGAACTTGTTCACCAATCATTTGACTTTCATCTTCTTTCAATGCCATTTCTATGATCAACTACGTATAGCACTCTTCAATAAGCTGTCCACAATTTGTAATGTCAACTTAAGCACACTACTTCTCGGTGACATTAATAAGGATATTGCAACCAACACCATAATTTTCCTTACTGTACATGAATACATTATTGGCAGTGAAAGGTTCTGAGATGGATGACTTCTAAAAGGTTCATATGGCGGATTCCAATCTGAATGCTGTCACTATTAACACAACAACCGACCCTATTCAACCACTATTCTCTATACTAATCTCTTTTTCTTCAAGTGTTCCGATTTGATAGTTCATGTTCTTGAACTGTCTTCATATATTCCTTTAAATATTAACCATTTTCTTTTTTACATCCAAAACTATTGACTCACTAATACATTAAGTTCTGAAATTCTTTAGCAAATACCTAGAATAGATTTCACGTATTTTCATTGTTATATTATATATTATTTACCTGCCTATTGTATATCAATCAATTGATAGGGAGAAGAACTATATAAATTTTCTTTCGCTCTAATCCCTTTCAGTATACTGCTGTTAAATTATATGCAAAATGTTCATTTCTTGATTACATGTACAAATACTGAAATAAATAATGTTTAAACTATTCATTTGAATTTAATTAGGTGTAAAATGTTTTGTAATTATATATATTGTCTCGTGGACCAAACTGGTCCAATGTTTGTGAAATAAAACTTACCAAATCTTACAAAATGCAACACAATCACACATATAATACCAGATGCGTGTCTGGGCGTACGCACTTACGCAAGTGCGTGTGAGGAGAGGAATTATATAAGACTATGTCTTTCATTCTAATCCCTTTCTGTATTTTGATATGTGTAATGTCCAATATGTATTATATTGGGAAATAAAATATGTTTAAACTATGTGCGTGTGCTGAGTTTGGAAAATTGTTAACAATGCGAAAAATACAATAAGAATAGTTAGTTACCTTACTAGTGTGAGACATAATGTATTTCGATCACACACAAAAAAAAACACTTTAAAAAATGTTCAAAAAGCAGTTTCAGTTTAGGATGTTCGATATGTTCCCTGGAAGATACACATTAACACATTAACAGTCACCCTGAATGTGTGGCTAGCATACGCTCAAGTGAGTTCCTGGTAATGACTTTTTAATTGCCGAATAATTCCCCTTTGTTTAGTGGTAAATGTAAATATGACGTCCTCAAGCACCGTGTTTCATTCCCCCAGAGATGTTTTACTGTTACTAACAATTACCGTGACACATTCAGGATAGGCCTAAGCCTGTTTACCTGCACATGGGACACCGTTCAAAATTTCACTTTTCCCAGTAAACTAGTTTTCAGTCGTCCGTTTGGAGCAGAGTTTAGGACGTAGGCCTAATCTACAGGCATTCCGCACGTTTGGGCATACCAGAACATAAATGTAAGTACTGTCATGGTTTCGCACCAATAAACAAAATTACCATATCTCAAACAATATTAACCAACTGTGTCCATATAATACCTATTCCATGTCTTTATAGTGTCCTTCAAATAAAACACAACTTTAACTGCATGCATGTATACTTTCAAAACAGTTGTACCCAACGTTGACCCGAGTATGCCAAATGTTACCACATACTGGTTCGTACAACAAATAATATAATGTTCGATGAGGGTGCTTCAATAGTGTAGATTAACAGCCAAAACTATGATCCGACTGTTGTCGTGGGTGATCTGAGGGTCAATTACGGATCTGAGGGTCAATTACGGCGATACCAAGGCTTGGCCATTTAAACTTGCAATTACCCAGTTTATGTTCATCATAAGTCTAGTGGCTGTTGAATCTGCATTAACCCTTTTGGTGCCACTATCAAAGATGTTGCAAAATAAAATATGTGGCATAGTTAAAGAAGCCAACTCGGTCCCTAGTGGTTGCAAGAAGCCAACTCGGTCCCGAGAGGTTGCAAGGAGCCAACAACATCGTCGGAATGCCGTGGCTCATACAATATCCCATTACTGGAAGCGAACCATGTTTATTGGCGTGTATTGATCACCTATAACTGCGGAACTATCTGATATACTTCTTCATGTAGAAGATCGATTAAATGTCAAACACTTGAATCCAGCACACCTAGCCCACCTTAATGATGACAAGATCCGGTCCACTTATAACACCTTCCAATCAGATCTACCCGCATAGGACGTCGCAGAGTTTGAATGTGAAATACGTTGGTGGAAAGCAATACACATCATTGTAGAGGCTATGTCATCGGCCGCTCTAGGAGACACATTGGCAAATGTTAATAGGCAATTGTACCGAAATATGGTTACCTGCTTACATACTGTGTTGGTGTTGCATAGCGTCATGTATGTAGTGTTGAGTGGCATGTTCTCTCAGGTATATGTGTTTTACGTTTATTTATCGTCGCTATCGGTTGCCCATATGAGCGAGGCCTCCTGAAGAGATTAGTCATTTTAGGATAGTGCATGATACAGACAGAGATCCAGTCCAGCGTCTCCTCTGGTTCTTTTACGTACACGATGTAAAGCACCGACACGAGACCTCGGTTTAACGTCCCATCTGAATGACTGTTAATTATATTATGGTCAGACGGGGGATCGAATCTCAGGTATAATGTGGATGGTGTTTTATGTGGTGTACTGAGTGTATCGCATGTATCAGCTAGTGCGTTGTAATGGGTGCTGTGTATATGTCCTTAGCCGGGTTAATCCAGTGTGCGGCTTGTCAATGTATATTTTATGTTGTAGAAGATGTCATCTTGTGTATCATCATTGGTGTGTCATGATATGCGTTGTAGCAGGTTTCATCTGAAGTGTCATCGCCCATGCCAGTGTATGTGTTATCTCGTTTGTAAAGTCAGTTGAATTTAGCATGTCCACAGGGCTTGGGGTTCTAATGGATGCTAAGTCGATGTCGCTGAAAGTTTGTCGTGGTGCTTGGGAGCTTTGAAATACTCGGAGGTAGCATAAATGATAAACCCTATGCACTATGGGTCCACAACCATCGTGCAGACCAGGACGTATGCGCGTCGCGTTGGTGAGTCACACGCTACCATGAAGCGCTTGGAGGCTGGTACCCGCTGCCCAGGGTTGACAGTTTTCATTATTGCACTATGCGCGTCGCGTTGGTGAGTCACAAGCTACCATGATGCGCTTGGAGGCTGGTACCCGCTGCCCAGGGTTGACAGTTTTCATTAGTGCACTCTGCACGTCGCATTGGTGAGTCACAAGCTACCATGAAGCGCTTGGAGGCTGGTACCCGCTGCCCAGGGTTGACAGTTTTCAGTATTGCACTCATGCATCAGGGACTTGCTATAATACTCATATGTTCATGTATATACCGCTAGGGTTTCTCTGGCGCTGGTGACATAGCAAGGTATCATAGATGCAGTGATGTTCATGTCAACTATGGACAATTAACAATCATGACCCCGCTTTGTTCTCTTTGGTGTCATTTCCAGCTTACACATGCCCATGGCAGCTGGAGACTCGCCATCGCGCAGAAGCCAATATATTCGTATATGTATAGTAAATCAGAAATAATGTATGTAGTGTTTAGATATTGATTTCAGATGCCGCGGGTTTTCTCTAATATATTATATCCTGTATAAGATTGCTTGCAGACTGGGATAATGAATGATTAGCTATAGTTTATGCAACAGGTAGCGTTCGTACGCGCATCTCAGTATGCTAGCAATTACGTTATAAAAGCCGTGATTAGTGTTCCCTGTGTGTTGTTCGTCACTGGACTGGTCTGAAACAATCAAACTTGTGTCACCATATTCACTGACATGAATGTGTAGCATGTCGACCATTGATTGGTATATTTAACCCGAGCCGACGGAACGGAATCTATTGTTTTTGGCGTCGATATGATAACTCATTATCTGATTTCTGTAGTAAATTGGTGACCACTTCGCTGACCTCTTTGGCCACAGGCCTTTACCGACTTCTCCCAAACTCCCTCCTAGACCAACTCTCTATATATGCATAAAGTTTCATCAAGCTCATCAACACGCTTGTGAGTTATCCTGCCCACAGTCAGTGTAAAATAGCAGCGCGGGTGTTTGCATTTACCAACCTATTCTCCGAATTGAATATTGAAGAATTTATCGAAACATTTTATTTCGTACACATCCATGTCGATTACAAAACTGTCAGCTGAAATGTCGCCCGATGTCTCTCGTAGACACATGTTGTACATAACGTAGAGACATGTTGTACCTAACGTAGACACGTGTTGTACCTAACGTAGACATATGTTGTACCTAACGTATACACATGTTGTACCTAACGTAGACATATGTTGTACCTAACGTAGACACGTGTTGTACCAAACGTAGACACGTGTTGTACCTAACGTAGACACATGTTGTACCTAACGTAGACACATGTTGTACCTAACGTAGACACATGTTGTACCTAACGTAGACACATGTTGTACCTAATGTAGAGACATGGTGTACCTAACGTAGACACATGTTGTACCTAACGTAGACATATGTTGTACCTAACGTAGACACATGTTGTACCTAACGTAGACACGTGTTGTACCTAACGTAGACATGTGTTGTACCTAACGTATACACATGTTGTACCTAACGTAGACATATGTTGTACCTAACGTAGACACGTGTTGTACCAAACGTAGACACGTGTTGTACCTAACGTAGACACATGTTGTACCAAACGTAGACACATGTTGTACCTAACGATCATCATGGGAAATATATTGTCTGTATCATATCATTATGAAACTGACCACAATTCCAAATAATATGGAAAATAATAATAGAAGTTGATGCTTAGCTACCTTTCTTATCTAATATAAGTCTGCTTATGATTCTGAAATGTCAAACCGCAAAAGTGCATCTTTATTTTCACGTTTCGACCGCCATGTTGAGTAATCGGGATGCATCGGGAGTTGTCATAGACGTCTGTGTGCCGTTAAGTACACATGTTTTGCTGCGATAAAATGACTGATAATCTGCGATAACGTCAGGATCATATCGAATCCACTTAGCGTTCATTGACAGTATAACGTTTATCTAATTACTTAGCACAATGAAGGCATAGTCTTGTAAGCTAAGTTTTTCCTTACTAGACAGCCCACTTGGCGGCCATGACTTTCTGCCATAATACACTACAAACAATGATATACTTATGCCTCTATGTCATGAAACTGTGGGCTGTATGCATGGTTGCAACACTATGACTATTATTGCCTGGTGTGTTTAACTCTGTATGGAGGACAGTTGTGTTTATTAGAGTATGATATGATTTTATTTCATCGTATTGTATTTCCACGAGTGGCGTTACACAAGTCGGCTTTTTCTTTTATGATGTCCAATGGTTTTGGCTAATAAAAAAAATTATTTATTTTAAAATTTTATTCATTTTGACTGCCCTGTCGGGAGCCTCATTTCTCTACAACACACAGTCGCACAACCACTTATGTTACTTAACACGAAATAATTACGGTATAATTTTCAAGTTAGTTTCTGCTTGCTGTCAAAATTAAAAACTACACACTAAACAAATGCATTAGAATATATTACTTTATTACTGTTAATGATTGTCAGAAAGTCGAGAGAGAACATCCAACCGCGGAGGAATACGAAACTAAAGTAGTGACAGAATCGCAAAAGGTCATCTTCCACTGTTTGACATCTTTTGAATCTGAGGGGAAATTTTAACTTTCTTTCAGTTGAAACAATCATTGAATCGGTAGTGTTCACGCGAAATATACACTATGTGCTAGTCTACACATGTAATTACGTATTTCCTGACGTGCTGGTCACGTGAGAGTTAAACATCAATATCACTACACCACGTGCTGATCACGTGAGAGTTAAACACCAATATCACTACACCACGTGCTGATCACGTGAGAGTTAAACACCAATAACACTACACCACGTGCGGATCACGTGAGAGTTAAACATCAATATCACTACACCACGTGCTGATCACGTGAGAGTTAAACACCAATATCACTACACCACGTGCCGAACACCTGAGAGTTAAACACCAATATCACTATACAACGTGCCGCACACCTGAGAGTTAAACACCAATATCACTATGCAACGTGCTGGTCACCTTAGAGTAAAACACCAATACCACTACACCACGTTTGAGAGTTAAACACCAATACCACTACACCATGTGTGAGAGTTAAACACCAATATCACTATACCACGTGCTGATCACGTGAGAGTTAAGCACGAATATCACTATATCACGTGCTGATCACGTGATAGTTAAACACGAATACCACTATACCACGTGCTGGTCATGTGGGAGTTAAGCACCAATACCACTATACCACGTGCCGATCACGTGAGAGTTAAACACCAATACCACTATGCCACGTGCTGATCACGTGAGAGTTAAACACCAATACCACTATACCACGTGCTTGTTATGTGAGAGTTAAACACCAATATAACTATATCACGTGCTGGTCACGTGAGAGTTAAACACCAATACCACTATGCCACGTACTGGTACTATGAGAATTAAGCACCAATACAACTATACCACGTGCTTGTTATGTGAGAGTTAAGCACTAATATCACTATACAACGTACTGGTCACGTGAGAGTTAATCACCATACCAAGTGATGATCACGTGAGAGTTAAACACCAATATCACTACACCACGTGTTTGTCACGTGAGAGTTAAATACCAATATCACTACACCACGTGCTGATCATGTGAGAGTTAAACACCAATACCACTATACCACGTGCTGATCACGTGAGAGTTAAACACCAATACCACTATACCACGTGCTGATCACGTGAGAGTTAAGCATCAATATCACAATACAACGTACTGGTGAGAGTTAAGCATCAATATCACAATACAACGTACTGGTGAGAGTTAAACACCAATATCACAATACAACGTACTGGTGAGAGTTAAACACCAATATCACAATACAACGTACTGGTGAGAGTTAAACACCAATATCACAATACAACGTACTGGTGAGAGTTAAGCATCAATATCACAATACAACGTACTGGTGAGAGTTAAGCATCAATATCACAATACAACGTACTGGTGAGAGTTAAGCATCAATATCACAATACAACGTACTGGTGAGAGTTAAGCATCAATATCACAATACAACGTACTGGTGAGAGTTAAGCATCAATATCACAATACAACGTACTGGTGAGAGTTAAGCATCAATATCACAATACAACGTACTGGTGAGAGTTAAGCATCAATATCACAATACAACGTACTGGTGAGAGTTAAGCATCAATATCACAATACAACGTACTGGTGAGAGTTAAGCATCAATATCACAATACAACGTACTGGTGAGGGTTAAGCATCAATATCACAATACAACGTACTGGTGAGAGTTAAACACCATACCACGTGATGATCACATGAGAGTTAAACACCAATATCACTATACCACGTGCTGATCACATGAGAGTTAAACACCAATATCACTATACCACGTGCTGGTCACGTGAGAGTTAAACACCAATATCACTATACCACGTGCTGGTCACGTGAGAGTTAAACACCAATATCACTATGCCATATGATGTGTCATGGCCAGTAGGTGCGCGAGATTCTATGATCTATATATAAGTACCCAGTACCATCTGTAGAGAATGAGACTCCGGGCTATTCTACCAGTACACATACCTTTCTTGGTGTTATAAGTATACTTGTGTTTATATTACTAATGTTCCAATGTACATTGATTATTAATATATGTATAACAACAAAATAATACATAGAAATATAAACAAAAAATCAACAAATTCTATATGCAATGGATATCAACATCGTATAAGACCCAGATACCTGTATGCAGAACGAGTATCAGTTTCACTTGTTCATATTGTGGCGCCTCTCATATCCGATATTCCTGGTAGCGTTAGAAGTGCCACACAGAGTGAGGGTTAATGAATCACAAAGAGTATCAATGTTTCTATTCAACAGTGTTTTATTTTTATGAGACAAGTCCATGTGTAATATAGACCTATTCATATGCTGCATATATGCAATTTCTCTAAAGTACATGTATCTAAGCAGCTACAACTTAAAACTATACATGTAATTAATTATACGATGTATTATAATGGTAATCAAATAACCTTGTTTATTCAATTGTGTATTAATTTAATGTTATCTTCTTAAATCAATCAAAACTCATTAACCAATAAATTATGTTCTTATAGTAAATTCGATGTGAGATTCCGTTCTCAGTGAAAGTTTGTTCTCGGTGAAAGTCTGTTCTGTTCTCATACTGAAAAATCGGTCCTTATATACTATTAGACGAATTCCGCCAGACCTGGCGTAAAATAGCGTGAAACGGCGTAATCTGGCGTGAAATCCACCCGGCGTAATCCACGCTGGCGTAACATGGCGTAAAACTCGCCTGGCGTAGCGACTACTAGCGTAATATGACGGAATTGCCCTGGAATTACGCCACGCTCAAGCGGAATATTAACTTATACTAAACACATACAAATACTATATTTGTAATTAAATTACCTAGGTACGGCCATGTGTGCATGTACGTGGATTAAGAGTATGCTCTAAATGTCGGTAGCTGTCACCTTTGACAGGACATAAACAAAGCACCACACGATACTTTGATTGCGTGACGTCACTCCCAGTCTCCCACAATGCACACATAGCTTCCTGGTACAAGTAAACATTACAAGCATGGTTAAAACGAATATACAGTCACGGTATTCGTGGCCGCTAACACTTAAGTTAATACACTCTTCGAAGTTTAAAACATGAAAGGAGTCACAAGGTAACTTTCTACGAACAATTTTAATCAATTTGTCAAATACCAAATCCCAAATCTCGGTAAACAAAATTAAAGATTTCCCCACCCAATCAGTTCTAACATGAGTGTAAATAATATACAGGCCAGTTGCCACAATAGTTCTTGTTAGCCTAGGAACAGGCGTCGATATATTTTGCCTTGTCAGTCAAATAAATATATTTTAACACCGATACTATTAATTGGGCCTTATTGAGCTTCTGGTAATATCAACGCCTGGGGAAACTGGACGGATTATCCGTGTCTAGCGTTAATCCTATTAGTAGGCCTATTAGCACGTGATTTAATTAATAACGTACTTGAGTCGAAAGCGAGGCACTGCAATGTTGATAAAACTTTATAATTGGCCGTCATTGTTTACGGGTCAACGGATCGATAAATAGTTTTAAAAAGTATAATGTGCGTCTGATTTGACATATTTACTCAAGATTTAAGTCGTCCTTACTTCAACTACACCGAATCGACCCAATACCACTTAAACTTAATAGTTAAAATCCGCCATCTCGTCGATATAACACAGAAATGGGAAATGATATGTTTGCGATGTAAATGAGGTTACGGGAGCATTTGTGTATATTCGGAAATGATCGTGTATAATCGTGCCTGTTCGGCGATTTCCGATAGAATTCCGTTTCTATATTTAGCAATAGTATCTTAGAGAAGAGTTGTCGTTCTTCAAATCTACACCCTTATAAATGAGGGTATAAGTAAATGGCGCTACGATCGGAAATCCAGTTTCCCCAGGCTGTCATTTTGCCAGAAGTCAAGAAGTGAAAAAATGACAGACTGGAACCCAGTGACGGGGCCCGACCTTCCGCACGCCAGCTGGATAGCTTCCTCATACGAAAGAAGTTGACATCTCCGATGAGATTCGAACTTAATGGTCAGTGATTCATTCTATGTTTTGTTTCTAGTCTACAAACACTGCATCCGCTAATAACTACCAGTCGACGTTAACACAGAAACATATATACGCTAGTACAGAAACATATATACGCTAGTACAGAAACATATATACGCTAGTAAAGAAACATATATACGCTAGTACAGAAACATATATACGCTAGTACAGAAACATATATATGCTAGTACAGAAACATATATATGCTAGTACAGAAACATATACATGTATACGCTAGTACAGAAACATATATACGCTAGTACAGAAACATATATACGCTAGTACAGAAACATATATATGCTAGTACAGAAACATATATACGCTAGTACAGAAACATATATACGCTAGTACAGAAACATATATATGCTAGTACAGAAACATATATATGCTAGTACAGAAACATATACATGTATACGCTAGTACAGAAACATATATACGCTAGTACAGAAACATATATACGCTAGTACAGAAACATATACGCTAGTACAGAAACATATATACGCTAGTACAGAAACATATACGCTAGTACAGAAACATATATATGCTAGTACAGAAATATATATACGCTAGTTACACGCTAGTACAGAAACATATATACGTGCTAATAATTGTTATTCATAAAGACAGTGCACAATATATAAAATAATATTCACAACATGATAATCAGAACTCCTCCGGTGGTTGGGAAGTAAATTTCATACTGCTTACATGGCCATCACTACCACGTGATGCTAATGGTGGAATATGTACTACTTCCCCCGCTATATGGAGGTTATGTGCTAGAATTCACCGAATTTATCTTATACCCTGCCTCGTACTGCACGTGTTTAATCTGTATTTAAAACGTGTGTACTGTCTAATGCACAATCTCTATCATCTACAACTTATGAAACAAACGTGGGAGCAACTTTATATAGTACAAGCAAAGTTCTAATTGTCGGCTATGGAAACATCAAAAATGCACACTGAAGAAATATCTCTTTCAATTCAAGCAATTGATAACAAAGTGTTGAAATAAATTTAATTAATTTCTTTGAGAATGGCTGGGAAATGCTCGTATGAAATCTTCATATAAAAATGCTCGTTATGTTTCGGTATGTTTCAATAAATTAGATTACGCAAGGTGGAACATCTCGATAAACTAGGCGTAAATTATCCATCATCAGTCCATCAACGGCACCGCGGCAATTTCCCACCGCTTCTACAACGTGATATATGTCACTCATGCTAACCTTGCTCTCTGCCAACATGTTAGCAGACGCATGTATCCAACCCCAACGCTATATGCTTGGGTACGTTTCACAAAGCTGTCTATATGGTAAGTCACTGGTCGATTCTTAAATTAACCAGCTAATCAGACAGAACGTTAATTCTGATTTACGATATATTTAGTGTGCGACAGTTATATAGCGACTTCCATCTAAACGCCATGTTTATGAATCAGATACGTTTGTGCAGCCTATATGTATATATGTACTGCATGGATTCGCAGTCCAGTGTGTTAATCCATGGACTACCGACCCGTCTGTGTTTCATGCTAGTACAACATGCATATGTAATACAATGTACGCAACCTGCAAGCGTAGGTAATTGTTACACCAGATAACACTTAATAGTTTTCGAGACTCCTTCTTAACTGTACTGATGTGCCGCAACGCCAAAGAAACTGCTATGATTTCATTTTATGAAATTTAATATTTCGAATTGTAGCACTATGTATGTAACGTGCCCAGTAATGTTTTTTTTGCGCTACCGATTGCCCATATGAGCGACACCTCATGAAGAGATTAATCATTGATTTTAGAGGATTGTGCAATAATACAGACATATATACAGAGACCCATTCCAGAATCTCCCACTGATTAATGTGCACAGTGTAAAGCACAGACACGAGCACATCGGTTTAAAGTCTCACCAGATACACTGTTAATATTAATATGAGTCATTTAGGTATGATATAGTGGGGTATCGAACATGCGACACCCTGGATTACAAGTCCAGCTTATCAACCACTGGACCATAGATCATCTACCCGAGTGATTTACACTGATATTATGAAATTAAAGTATATGACCGAGCTACATGGATATGTCTCGTTAAACTGCATGTCGTCTCCATGTTTGGTATATTGTTTGTTTCTTTGTACCCGGGTAGAATCATCGACTCTCCGCAAGCCAGCTGGATGGCTTCCTCATCTGAAAGAATGTTACACACCCAGTTGGTTTCGAACCCTCAACGGTGAAGAGCAAGTGATTTGGAGTCAATGACCTTAACATCTCGGCCACGGAAGCCCCAACTCTGATATATAACCATTGTAGCGACTTCATTTAGACGATACGGGCCGTTAGCTAAATAGTATGCCAATTTCTGACCTCTGACTGCTGTCCAGACCAATACTCTGGAACAACGGATCTGGGTATTGCGTGCGACACATAATGGAACAACGGATCTGGGTCTTGCGTCGACACATCTGGAACAACGGATCTGGGTATTGCGTGCGACACATAATGGAACAGCGGATCTGGGTCTTGCGTCGACACATCTGGAACAACGGATCTGGGTATTGCGTCGACACATCATGGAACAACGGATCTGGGTCTTGCGTGCGACACATCATGGAACAGCGGATCAGGGTCTTGATTGCGACACATAATGGAACAACGGATCTGGGTCTTGCGTGCGACACATCATGGAACAGCGGATCTGGGTCTTGCTTGCGACACATAATGGAACAACGGATCTGGGTCTTGCGTGCGACACATCATGGAACAGCGGATCTGGGTCTTGCTTGCGACACATAATGGAACAACGGATCTGGGTCTTGCGTGCGACACATCATGGAACAGCGGATCTGGGTCTTGCGTGCGACACATCATGGAACAACGGATCTGGGTCTTGCGTGCGACACATCATGGAACAGCGGATCTGGGTCTTGCTTGTGACACATAATGGAACAACGGATCTAGGTCTTGCGTGTGATACATCATGAAACAACGGAGCTGGGTCTTGCTTGCGACACATCATGGAACAACGGATCTGGGTCGTGCGTGCGACACATCATGGAACAACGGATCTGTGTCTTGCGTGCGATACATCATGGAACAACGGATCTGGGTCTTGCGTGCGATACATCATGGAACAACGGATCTGGGTCGTGCGTGCGACACATCATGGAACAACGGATCTGTGTCTTGCGTGCGACACATCATGGAACAACGGATCTGGGTCGTGCGTGCGACACGTCATGGAACAACGGATCTGGGTCTTGCGTGCGACACATCATGGAACAACGGATCTGGGTCTTGCGTGCGATACATCATGGAACAACGGATCTGGGTCGTGCGTGCGACACATCATGGAACAACGGATCTGTGTCTTGCGTGCGACACATCATGGAACAACGGATCTGTGTCTTGCGTGCGATACATCATGGAACAACGGATCTGGGTCGTGCGTGCGACACATCATGGAACAACGGATCTGTGTCTTGCGTGTGATACATCATGGAACAACGGATCTGTGTCTTGCGTGCGACACATCATGGAACAACGGATCTGTGTCGTGCGTGCGACACATCATGGAACAACGGATCTGTGTCTTGCGTGCGACACATCATGGAACAACGGATCTGTGTCTTGCGTGCGACACATAATGGAACAACGGATCTGTGTCTTGCGTGCGACACATCATGGAACAGCGGATCTGGGTCTTGCGTGCGACACATCATGGAACAACGGATCTGTGTCTTGCGTGCGACACATCATGGAACAACGGATCTGTGTCTTGCGTGCGACACATAATGGAACAACGGATCTGTGTCTTGCGTGCGACACATAATGGAACAACGGATCTGTGTCTTGCGTGCGACACATAATGGAACAACGGATCTGTGTCTTGCGTGCGACACATCATGGAACAGCGGATCTGGGTCTTGCGTGCGACACATCATGGAACAACGGATCTGTGTCTTGCGTGCGTCACATCATGGAACAACGGATCTGTGTCTTGCGTGCGACACATAATGGAACAACGGATCTGTGTCTTGCGTGCGACACATCATGGAACAGCGGATCTGGGTCTTGCGTGCGACACATCTGTATGTGTTATTGTGGGGAATATGTGTGCAGAGTATTAAAAATCACTTACAACATGAACTATTGTACCAATCAATTTTTCGCATGTGATTTATTTAAAATGTAATATAGACCGTTCAGCCACGGACTTGAATATGTGAATTAATATTTGGACGAATGCACAGAAAATGTTTTATTCTAAGATTCCAAACTAACCAGGACTGGGTGGAAATGATTTTAAATTAGTTCCAGAAAATTCTATTTACTTCGTTGCTGGCACACCGTATACTGCTGCATGATTTCACACACACTTGCAATCTCAATTACCCGAGTCATGTTCTTTGATTATCGCAATCTAGGGGAAATTATCATGGCTATGATGCATATACTGATGCGCCAGAGTGCGCCGTTAATTGGCCGTGTGTCTACAAACATGCATGCATGAATGCACATATTTCTTGTAAATGTTGGCACTTAAATTATGTGGTTATGTGAAGCTATATAATTATGCGTTTTAGATTTTGGTAAATAACGTTATGTTTCAATTTCTGGAAGAAACGGGAACTGTTTAACTTAAATTGTATATAATGTTATATGATGGTTGTTCTAACAGGGAACTAGTAATGTATATATATATAATAATTAAGGATATATATTTACAAAACTGGAATGAAGAAATATATTTAACTGAAATAACATTAAGAAAGTTCCGATCCGCCTTTACACGATTAAGGTTATCTGCTCATCGGCTCGCAATCGAAACAGGGAGATGGCACAAGCCCAATAAAATACCAAGAAATGACAGAAAATGTAATCATTGTAATACGTTAGAGGACGAGTTTCACTTCTTACTTGAATGCTCCCTGTATCATGAACTAAGGACAAAATACATCAAGAAATAGTTCTGGTCAAGACCGAACATTTTAAAATGTGTAGAGTTGGTATCTACTGAAAACACAGTTATTTTGAAAAATCTTGGAATGTTTACATTCAAAGCATTCGAGCAAAGAAACATCTTCTTTTACTAGTCACTTTTCTCCGCAAAGAAACTGAAAATCGTTCACATATGCGTTATCCCATACAATTTGTTGTTAAATATCTTCGTATATTTTCAGTGTTTATATTAAATGTATGTGTGTATGTATGTACATGTGTACGTATGATTACATACTATTATGTAGGTATGTACATGTGCGTGTATGTATATATATGTATTTTCTGGTTGCAGATCATTGCACTATATTATACAATTATTTGAATTCAATTTGATCATGTGTAACCACTATGTAGTTTAATTCGATATTATGCTTTCAAAATGTGCATGTACTGAATGTTGAATTTGTGATTGAACTATACACCATTGACCAAGTATTGTAATGCCAATGTTATAATGAACTCATGAGCATTTGCTTTTTGTTCAGAATAAACTATATATCTATATATCCCCCCATATATATCCCCCATATATATCCCCCCATATATATCCCCCCATATATATCCCCCATATATATCCCCCATATATATCCCCCATATATATCCCCCATATATATCCCCCCATATATATCCCCCCATATATATCCCCCATATATATCCCCCCATATATATCCCCCATACATATATGATCATTTCTGCATCCTTGCCTGGTGCGGGCCGTTGTCTAATGATGTTAAAACTTGTGACACAAACCATTTGTATTGTCATGCTATGTATACCGTATCTTTATGTGTATGACATATTTACTATTGATTTGCAATAAAATAATTATGATTAAACTACATCCTAATTTTATTTTTAAATTCTTTTTTTTTAAAGCGACATTACATCGAAAAAAAGCAAATAAAATGCATTTGTTCACGTATAAATGAATTGCTACAACGCATTCTTCTCAATAGATTCGAACAATAACATTGAATCAATAAACAGTGTTTTTGTGGTCTACAAACGTCAAAAGTGAAAGTAGAATTTCATATACCGGTCATCCGCGCTCCTCAATTGACGTTTGTTTGTCATTGGAGTCAATACTAAACGCGCGATACTTTCGCTTAGTGATAATTTAACTAAGATTTGTCTACAAATAAATATCCATAGGCACACATGTGAGATATAACGGTAAATCTGTTACGTACATCGTGTTATTCGTGATACTCGAGTTGTATTACGCCTGCATATCGAACCTATTTATATTATTTTGTTATGTCAATAAACCGTGAATACGACGTTTGTTTATTTGTTGAAATATTCAGTTTTTGAGGCAAATATTTGGAAAAGAATTATACCATATAATTAGAAATTACATTCCGCAGACATTTGCGTTTTCGCCGATGTAGTGTCGCTTTAATTGTGAGGCCCCATTTCGAATAACCCTGTTTATTTTTTCTTTGTATATACATAACAAGCAAGCATTTACACAATGTTACAACATAAATGATCTAATAAGACTTGCATTCCATATATATATACAAAATAGTTATTTATGGATCCCTAGTTTGAAAAATAAATTTTAAAGCAAAAAGAGGGGGGAAAAGCATATGCACATCCTAATTGTCGGCTTACAGCAATTTTATAGAAACTGAATTAGCAAAAATCACTTAAAAATTCGGATTGGTCCTCTATACATCCATATATATATCAATCCGAATTTTTAAGAAAAACAAAAATCATATATATATATATATGGATGGTCCTCTCTACATCCGAATGTTTAAGAAAAACAAAATATATGTCATAGTTTGTACACGTATGCAAGATACAGAAGCCGTATGCACTGCATAAGCATCCCTGTTTCTTGCATAGCGCCGATGCATGGGCGATTTATTTGATATTCACCTCCGAAAGACTGTCAATAGTAGTATGATGTGACGGGGGATAGCATGATGTAGGTATATATAACCTTACATCGTGTCCACGTGTCACATATACTCTAGTAGCAAGAGTAGTATGATGTGACGAGGGATAGCATGATGTAGATATATATATATATATATAACCTTACATCGTGTCCACGTGTCACATATACTCTAGTAGCAAGAGTAGTATGATGTGACGAGGGATAGCATGATGTAGATATATATATATATAACCTTACATCGTGTCCACGTGTCACATATACTCTAGTAGCAATAGTAGTATGATGTGACGAGGGATAGCATGATGTAGATATATATAACCTTACATCGTATATATTCTTTATTTATCCTCCAGTATTGAAGAGCATACAATTCACATATTACAAGAACAATTACAACAGTGAAATATATTACAATGTTATAAGGAAATTAAGTAACAGAAATAAACGCTTATATACATATTCTATATATAATCGCAACAGGCGATGTGTAGTACCATATAATAACACACACGTATACATATATACACACACCAAGCATATGTATATATACATAATACACGCATACACACACGTGTATATATATACATACATACATACGTATACATACACACATGCGTATACATATATTATACCAATACAAACATATACATATCACTGTAATATTGTATTACTCGCTTATACTACATGTATAAAGCATACCAAAAATAAATTCAATTGTTACAGTATCTCTTACATTACTGCAAGTGTTACCCCCTTACCGAAACGAAACTATAAGAGAGGTATGTGCAGAGTAGCGTAGATAGGGATGCTGGTACATATATTTGCTTTAGTACTGTCTCATAACCAATTCATGTAATAGGCAGATTGTAAAAACACTTTAAAGCTTGCTACTCTCTGATCGTCTGTCAATTGAAATGCTGTAAAGCCACGGAACATTTCAATGAGTTGCAGATCTGGTGAGAGTGAGCAGAGACTTTTAAAGGTACTGGTACCTAGAGACTTAGAGAGTAGAGACTACTCTAGTAGCAATAGTAATATGATGTGACGAGGGATAGCATGATGTAGGTATATATAACCTTACATCGTGTCCACGTGTCACATGTACTCTAATAGCAATTGTTCCAACCCGTGAGGATGAAGATTCAATGATTATGCTAT
This sequence comes from Archivesica marissinica, assembly GCA_014843695.1. Taxonomy (NCBI): domain Eukaryota; kingdom Metazoa; phylum Mollusca; class Bivalvia; order Venerida; family Vesicomyidae; genus Archivesica; species Archivesica marissinica. The sequence goes on from JABXNX010000112.1 coordinate 52,831, forward strand.
ATGTTATCATATTTAATGCAATAAATATACTGAATTGAATTATTCTGTCAATATCTAGTCAGTGTCCCCCTCCCCCTAGATAATAAGAATATGATTTTTTTCATTTACCTAAGCGCCCTATAATGTACAATGCGCAAAATGGACATTACAAATTTGAATGTGTAACTCGTGGACCTCCCCTGATTACGGCACATTGTAGAAGAGGTAAGCTTATCCCCGATTGACGTAAAGAAATGATAATAGTTATCCATAATTCATTACATCTAACGTATATTTTATAACAATTAACTCAGTAGTACAAATGCAATTAGTGATTGTCAAAGCCGATAGGTCCTAGTGAACAGCATCGCTTCAAGAATGCTAAACAAAGTACAAAATTCCAGCGGAAAGCAGAACGGTCCGAAATTTGTGATAGATGAACGTTGTGATAAAGAAAGCGATTCCGCAAGTAAGCTCTAAAATAACATCAAAGTACTCAAACCGATATTGGGTGTCAGAATGTTTACACTTCGTTACTATGGTAACCATGCATGTCATGTTTATCTGGATACGATCTCAACAAGATTTCTAGTTATCTACAGAGGTGGGCCTGTAACCAAAAAGGCGGAGTTTGAGATAAATGCTAATTAGTGCTGAGGGATTTAATAAATTACTCGAGCATGCTCAATTTCTATATTTAGGTTGCTGAGTTGGGGTTTTATGGCACACTAAAACTGATAAAGTTATAAGGTCCCTAATAGTTATATCATAAATATCAATTTAAAGGAAAAACACCGACACGATGCATGGTATTCTTGAACAATAAACTAAAAAGAAATACTGAGAGAGAATTTAGAACATTTTGGATTATCTAAGTCACATGACTAATTATTTAATCAACACAAATATTTGATTTATCGTTTCTACTAAAAACTGATTTTTGTAGCTATGTATAGATTATTTAACAAGTTTACATATTTGTGTGTACCTTTCATTATTTTTGCTAACGGAAAGTAAGTCAATATTTAGGTAACTTCAATGACGTCACAAATGCCCACAGATAATCAAAATGGCAGACATTTCAAACAGCATTTCAAGTTTTCAAATTTTCATAATTACGTTATTTGAAGTGCGATTTACATAACCAGTTCAGTATGATCCGGGACACATTGCGCCACCTAGGACGTAACGACAACTCGCTGCTATCGACCATTAGATGGAGCTGCTGTCGAAGTGTTTGCTCAAACTTAGAAACCCGCATGTTCAAACTTAGAAACCGCATGAAACCCGCATGTTCAAACTTAGAAACCCGTATGACAAGTCCGAAGTAAATAAACTGATTTATTTTATTATCCGTGACAATGATGCGCATCATGCATGGTATACATGCATTCAGGAAACTCTAAATAACATGGTTTGAGCACTTGTATCTCACATCTCTACGAATGACCGCTGGACGTTTGTAAGTATATACATTAACATACAGCTTCGTGTCAAAACATTAACATTTTACTAGTTTAAGCATATTTATTTTCTATCACTTCAATGATTATTTACAACACTTGAGGAATTGAACATAAAGCTTGGTGTCCTCTCCTTTCTAAATTAGTAACATAACATAACATAAAGTTTATTTGCATAAAACATTTACATGTTTATAGCTTTAAACATCAATCAATATGGTGAAACATAAATTCGTAAGTATAACTAGCATTAGCAAGGAAGAACTCATTATATACCAGTCATAATCAAATAATGCTGCATGGGTAACTAGCATTAGCAAGGAAGAACTCATTATATACCAGTCATAATCAAATAATGCTGCATGGGTAACTAGCATTAGCAAGGAAGAACTCATTATATACCAGTCATAATCAAATAATGCTGCATGGGTAACTAGCATTAGCAAGGAAGAACTCATTATATACCAGTCATAATCAAATAATGCTGCATGGGTAACTAGCATTAGCAAGGAAGAACTCATTATATACCAGTCATAATCAAATAATGCTGCATGGGTAACTAGCATTAGCAAGGAAGAACTCATTATATACCAGTCATAATCAAATAATGCTGCATGGGTAACTAGCATTAGCAAGGAAGAACTCATTATATACCAGTCATAATCAAATAATGCTGCATAGGATGAAACTTCATAGTAATATATATTACCTTATTTGTGCTCTAAGTTTGAAAGCATGATATACAAATGTAGCTGTACTGTTAATAACTCTATCGCTGTTAGCATTCATAAGAGATACAAATTTGTTAGTAGTGGACCATCTACAAAAACATGGTTTGAAATATGTCAGTCTAAGATTTCTATATTTGGGGCAAACTAGAATGAAATGGTATTCACTTTCGACTACATTCATATCGCAGTCATGACATGACTAGTTAGTTACACGTTAAATAATGCGTTTTGTTATATCTAGTTACGGTGTAATGCATGTAACCTATAACATATACACTTGTAAAGGGGATACACGAGAAAAAAACCAACCTTTGCCAGCGAATCCCTGGCCCATTAATATGTACCTCATTAAATTTCGAATTTAGAAAAAACTTCAACTCAATATATTTTATTCGGCATTCACATACTATATGTGCTTCGGCATACACATAACATGGCGGTTACAATAAACCCAACATACATATATTTTGAGAGAAATGTGTATATTATTAATTAATTAGAAATTAGAGGAGAAGAATTATATAAGACTCTGTCTTCCATTCTAATCGTGTTTCTGTATTCTGATTATGCGTGATGTATGCATTGTTCAATATGTATTATATTGGGAAATAAAATATGTTTAAACTAATTAGAAATTAGTGTATTATTTGCATAATTTGTAACATAATAACAATTATTTACATTTAAACTATGTAACTCTGTATCTATCAACCCTACTGTGACAATGTGTTATCCTATATACATACTATTTGATATTTAAGTTTACATGCTTTTAAAGTACATCATTGTATTTGTAAACCAAACGCAGATGACCCCCTCCCTTCCAACAACAATATAAAATGCATGGGTGTACGAATAATTATTATTATGGTAACCCAGGGATCGCAGGTTCGATCCCCCGTCTAACCCTAATAAAATTTACCGTCCTTCAGATGGGACGTTAAATCGAGGTCTCGTGTCGGTGCTTTACATGTATAAAAGAACCAGAGGAGACTCTGGAATGGGTCTTTGTCTGTATCATTGCACTATCCTCCAAAATCAAAAATGACTAATATCTTGAGGAAGCGTCGTCCATATGGGCAACCGGTAGCGACGATAAATAAACGTAAAACACACATAAATATGAAATCGGAACGAAATCTTAGACACTGGAATTTGAATACGTATTCTTGAGTGGGAGGTTCTATGGATGTATAAGGTGTTGAACTGTATTGCACTTAATTTCCCTCATACAACAATTATGTTAACATAACAGCATTGTATTGTACATGAAATTTAAATATTTACAGAGATGGATAATAAGAACATACTATCCCTAAAACGTATCAATCATAAGTTTTTTAAAATATATATTTAACGTCGCTACCGGTTGCCCATTTGAGTGCCAGACAGTTTTTACCTACGACAGGCTCCAGGGGTTAACTAGTATTTGGTGCACCAACCTCCGTAAGAAGCTACCAACTTGTTCATATAAAGAGACACGGTGTGCGCGTGACCAGCAGTGATGATATGTATCTATCTAATTGAATAAGGCATCACTTTTATGTTGATCGAATTGTACTTTGACATGGTTGAGCATGGTATACATAAGTGTGCCATTATTCCATACATATGGGAATTCGAATGCATTGGCGTGGTATACCAAGCATGGTCGATTTGGAATGTAAGTGTGTCCAAATCTGGTCAGCCAAGTATAGTGCTAGCAATATATATATACCTTCAGCAAATAGAAGGATCGGTCCTCTAGGTTACTAGAATTTACGCATAGCGACATTAGAACTTTAATTATATATTTCACTTCTGCCTAATCAAATATTACTACTGTATCGTTTAATTGTTATGTGATAAAACAATATTAATTAATATACTAATTTATTAATATATAGAAAGTTATGTAACCGACGGTTAAATGGGAGTATCAGTTATGTAACCGACGGTTAAATGGGAGTATCAGTTATGTAACCGACGGTTAAATGGGAGTATCAGTTATGTAACCGACGGTTAAATGGGAGTATCGGTTATGGTGTGTGAGATATATACGTTTAAGGACTAAATACCCATGGACACAAGGGAGACGATACCATAACGTGACGGGCTTCGAACTCACATGCGGAAATGTCGACACAGGGGAGAGGATACCATTACCTGACTGGCTTCGAACTCACATGCGGACATGTCGACACAGGGGAGAGGATACCATTACCTGACTGGCTTCGAACTCACATGCGGACATGTCGACACAGGGGAGACGATACCATAACCTGACGGGCTTCGAACTCGCATGCGGACATGTCGACACAGGGGAGACGATACCATAACCTGACGGGCTTCGAACTCGCATGCGGACATGTCGACACAGGGGAGACGATACAATAACCTGACGGGCTTCGAACTCACATGCGGACATGATATCCATTACACCACAGAAATCAGCTAAAATTAGTAGAAATGCTATTACATAACACGTTTGTTCACATACATACAACGGACGGACCATGCACAAACTTATATCATACACCCCGCGGCCGAGTGGTTAAGATGGTTGACTTCAAATCACCGATGTATGTCCGAATTCCATTAGGGATGTGGAATTCTTTCATGTGAGGACGCTATCCAGATCGTTTGCGGAAGGTCCGTCCGTGCTTGGAATACTGCCGCAAATGGCACCCGGGATCTTCCACCACCAATAGTACCCGGGATAGTCGCCATATTCCCTAAGCTGTCGACTTTAAGCCGCAAATAACAACACAATAACATATAGTGTATTTACTTAATTTATACGTGCATGATTGGATGACACAGGATTGGATCAGGATCGCGTAATTATCGGATAGGTCCGTTGGGAGTGCTGCTTTATCGGCGTACTGTTTTTCGTCGTCGTGATTTTTATGCGTGTAATGAAGACCTTTATACCTGCCATAGGAGAAAACCACATGATTTTACAATCGCTCGAGGTTTTTCGCAAACGTATGGGCAGACTCTTTGTCTACAAGAGAAAGCATTAAGCAAACCAATTGTATATACAAACAAACAATTTATTGAGTTACTAGGGGGTCTGTTCGCTTTTTAAAAGCAATCAAGGAAAAGTTATTCAGCATCTATGTCATATTCAAGATTTCCACTCGTTTTCTCTCAGAAAATATTGGTAAGAAAACCAGAAACCCGTTCCTTTGAAAGCATATGGCACGTGTCAAGCGAAGTGGGAATTTTATAATGGAGAAATTATATTTCGGGAATTAATTTCACCGTGCCGATGTGTGGATAGTGCTAATTTATTTTCGAATGATGAATTAGTTTCGAACGGGTTGCCGTCCGACTTGAAGAGTGACAGGCACGAAGTAATTTGTATAAGTTTTATACAGAATTGGAAGAAAATCAGTTGTCAATCTGAAATAAGACCATTACAAAATGCATATATCACTTCTAAGCACTTGGTAAAAGCAGCGTTTTTATGTTTCTTGCACTTAGAATTGGTATTCTCACGTGTTGTTGATATATTCATGTTTATTCCGTTTTCCAATGTCACCTGACCTATAAAATCTGATTATGACAAATGAAGCATTACTCGCCCATAATGTTCTGCGGTGGCGAGGGATGTTTAATTGTATACACCATGAAACGGAGCAAGACGGTAATGGCGGTATACTGCTCCAGTAGATAACACGTCGGGTTGCAATTCCATGGGCTGTGAGTTCGATCCCTCGTTCCACGATAATAATACTATATGTCACGGTTTTGGGTTTGTCACGGTTATTTATGCCATAGCAAATAAATGGAACTTATATTTCTGGTCGGCTTAGTAAAGTTAAATAATAGAATAAAAACAAGAAATACCGGTCAGAGCGGGTTTGTAAATAGTTAATAAATAAGGCTGTCCGATTAGCCCAGTGGTTAGCGCGCTCACTTCTCGCCAGTGCAAACCTGATTCGATCCTCGGACCGGGAAGTATGTGAGATGGTACGGTGGTCGCCAGATCGGACAGGTGGGTTTTCTCCTGGTGTTCCGGTTTCCTCCCACACGAATGACCACAGTTACGCTTTCACCCGCGCCAACGAGAGTGATTAATATAAGTAGTTAAAACTCGATTCGCAATCGTTGTAAAATAAATAAAATTTAAACTTTTAATATATACATAGCACCATTGTTTGGGTGTAGTTTTCTCTCTGCTGGGAATATACATATATATTCTGCATTGGATAGCTGGTAGGCCATCTATTAAGACTGGCATTACTAGGTTTAATACATATTTATCAAAGTTTGTAAGACCAGTACGCACAGAGATAATATAATTTTTAAAAATTGCAAACAGGGAAGACAACTCAATATTGTTGATTTAACATAACTAAAGAAGGATTATGAATAACGCCCCTTACACCTCATTGCTTCACCATTGTTCCATATATGTTGTATTTGTCCTAGTAATTCAGTTCAACGTATAGCGCCTTACCAATTATTCTCAAAATGAAGTATGAATATTCGAAATTGTATGGGCCCCTAGATTACATGGCACATAATGAGTCGATGTACAGCCACACATAAGAGTCTGATTTTCAGGGACATGGCGATGACATTTTCAAAAGATGCGGGGTGATACCCTTAAACGCCTACTTGCCATTGGCCACGTGCAAGCCATTTATACTCCCCTGTCTGTATATGCGTGTCATAGCAGGAGAGATTCCAGTCCGATCATTTAATATAACAGGGGAAATAACTTGTTTTTGTCGTAATATTTGCATTGCTAGTTATTGCGCTTGTTTAAGGTTTATTGTGACTCATTGTAAGTATAAGATTATCTATTTATCCATGGGTTCACTTGGATATACAGAAACAATGGCGTATTACTGAGATATCGTAACGAGTAAGATTATAATATTAATTATTACACTCTAGAAATTGTGGCGGTTTCGTTAGTTTATACAAATTTATTTTAGCTCGATTGCGAAACAAGTTCTTACAATTTATATTAATCAACCTCGAGAGCTCATTTCCACGAGGAAGAGGCAATGTATTGAAGCTAAATGCCTTGTTTAATGGCACAATTGTAACGCTGTATATAGATTAACATACTCTATAGAAGTGATTTTCTTTCCAGTTGCTGTGTTCTCTCTTCCTCTATGGTGCCAACCATGGCATCACCAAGTAGATATAGTTTTCCATCATTATCATAGATTCCTGTTTTGTTCACCAGGGGTATTCGATTACAATTACAACACAGTCGCACACACAGTCCGCTACACAACATATACCCGAGCCGCACTGATAACTCACGCACAGTCCGCTACACAACATATACCCGAGCCGCACTGTGATAACCCACGCACAGTCCGCTACACAACATATACCCGAGCCGCACCGTGATAACCCACGCACAATCCGCTACACAACATATACCCGAGCCGCACCGTGATAGCTCACACACAGTCCGCTACACAACATATACCCGAGCCGCACTGTGATAACTCACGCACAGTCCGCTACACAACATATACCCGAGCCGCACTGTGATAACCCACGCACAGTCCGCTACACAACATATACCCGAGCCGCACCGTGATAACTCACACACCGTCCGCTACACAACATATACCCGAGCCGCACTGTGATAACCCACGCACAGTCCGATACACAACATATACCCGAGCCGCACCGTGATAACCCACGCACAATCAGCTACACAACATATACCCGAGCCGCACTGATAACCCACGCACAGTCCGCTACACAACATATACCCGAGCCGCACTGATAACTCACGCACAGTCCGCTACACAACATATACCCGAACCGCACTGTGATAACCCACGCACAGTCCGCTAAACAACATATACCCGAGCCGCACTGTGATAACCCACGCACAGTCCGCTACACAACATATACCCGAGCCGCACCGTGATAGCTCACACACAGTCCGCTACACAACATATACCCGAGCCGCACTGTGATAACCCACGCACAATCAGCTACACAACATATACCCGAGCCGCACTGTGATAACTCACACACAGTCCGCTACACAATATATACCCGAGCCGCACCGTGATAACCCACGCACAGTCCGCTAAACAACATATACCCGAGCCGCACTGTGATAACTCACACACCGTCCGCTACACAACATATACCCGAGCCGCACCGTGATAACCCACGCACAATCAGCTACACAACATATACCCGAGCCGCACTGTGATAACCCACGCACAGTCCGCTAAACAACATATACCCGAGCCGCACTGTGATAACCCACGCACAGTCCGCTAAACAACATATACCCGAGCCGCACTGTGATAACTCACACACAGTCCGCTAAACAACATATACCCGAGCCGCACTGTGATAACTCACACACAGTCCGCTACACAACATATACCCGAGCCGCACTGTGATAACTCACACACAGTCCGCTAAACAACATATACCCGAGCCGCACTGTGATAACTCACACACCGTCCGCTACACAACATATACCCGAGCCGCACCGTGATAACCCACGCACAGTCCGCTACACAACATATACCCGAGCCGCACTGTGATAACTCACGCACAGTCCGCTACACAACAATACCCGAGCCGCACTGTGATAACCCACGCACAGTCCGCTACACAACATATACCCGAGCCGCACCGTGATAGCTCACACACAGTCCGCTACACAACATATACCCGAGCCGCACTGTGATAACCCACGCACAGTCCGCTACACAACATATACCCGAGCCGCACTGATAACCCACGCACAGTCCGCTACACAACATATACCCGAGCCGCACTGTGATAACTCACACACAGTCCGCTACACAACATATACCCGAGCCGCACTGTGATAACTCACGCACAGTCCGCTACACAACATATACCCGAGCCGCACTGATAACCCACGCACAGTCCGCTACACAACATATACCCGAGCCGCACTGATAACTCACGCACAGTCCGCTACACAACATATACCCGAGCCGCACTGATAACTCACGCACAGTCCGCTACACAACATATACCCGAGCCGCACTGTGATAACCCACGCACAGTCCGCTACACAACATATACCCGAGCCGCACCGTGATAGCTCACACACAGTCCGCTACACAACATATACCCGAGCCGCACTGTGATAACCCACGCACAATCAGCTACACAACATATACCCGAGCCGCACTGTGATAACTCACACACAGTCCGCTACACAACATATACCCGAGCCGCACTGTGATAACTCACACACAGTCCGCTACACAATATATACCCGAGCCGCACCGTGATAACCCACGCACAGTCCGCTAAACAACATATACCCGAGCCGCACTGTGATAACTCACACACCGTCCGCTACACAACATATACCCGAGCCGCACCGTGATAACCCACGCACAATCAGCTACACAACATATACCCGAGCCGCACTGTGATAACCCACGCACAGTCCGCTAAACAACATATACCCGAGCCGCACTGTGATAACCCACGCACAGTCCGCTAAACAACATATACCCGAGCCGCACTGTGATAACTCACGCACAGTCCGCTACACAACATATACCCGAGCCGCACTGTGATAACCCACGCACAGTCCGCTACACAACATATACCCGAGCCGCACCGTGATAGCTCACACACAGTCCGCTACACAACATATACCCGAGCCGCACTGTGATAACCCACGCACAGTCCGCTACACAACATATACCCGAGCCGCACTGATAACCCACGCACAGTCCGCTACACAACATATACCGAGCCGCACTGTGATAACTCACACACAGTCCGCTACACAACATATACCCGAGCCGCACTGTGATAACTCACGCACAGTCCGCTACACAACATATACCCGAGCCGCACTGATAACTCACGCACAGTCCGCTACACAACATATACCCGAGCCGCACTGTGATAACCCACGCACAGTCCGCTATTGGGGTGTGTGTCACAACATATACCCGAGCCGCACCGTGATAGCTCACACACAGTCCGCTACACAACATATACCCGAGCCGCACTGTGATAACCCACGCACAATCAGCTACACAACATATACCCGAGCCGCACTGTGATAACTCACACACAGTCCGCTACACAACATATACCCGAGCCGCACTGTGATAACTCACACACAGTCCGCTACACAATATATACCCGAGCCGCACCGTGATAACCCACGCACAGTCCGCTAAACAACATATACCCGAGCCGCACTGTGATAACTCACACACCGTCCGCTACACAACATATACCCGAGCCGCACCGTGATAACCCACGCACAATCAGCTACACAACATATACCCGAGCCGCACTGTGATAACCCACGCACAGTCCGCTAAACAACATATACCCGAGCCGCACTGTGATAACCCACGCACAGTCCGCTAAACAACATATACCCGAGCCTCACTGTGATAACTCACACACAGTCCGCTAAACAACATATACCCGAGCCGCACTGTGATAACTCACACACAGTCCGCTACACAACATATACCCGAGCCGCACCGTGATAGCTCACACACCGTCCGCTACACAACATATACCCGAGCCGCACTGTGATAACTCACACATAGTCCGCTACACGACATATACCCGAGCCACACCGTGATAACTCACACACCGTCCGCTACACAACATATACCCGAGCCGCACTGTGATAACTCACACACAATCAGCTACACGACATATACCCGAGCCGCACCGTGATAACTCACACACAGTCCGCTACACTACATATACCCGAGCCACACCGTAATAAGTCACAACATACGGTCATATATCACTATACCCTGACACTACTACATTATTAAATATTGCAAACGACGTGCTTGATAGATTCGCGTCGCGGTATACCTACTGTGTGTAATATTACCTGCCGGTAAAATACACAAACTCGATATGTACATTCGAAACAGGTAAAAAATGAGAACTCAATATATTGGACATTAGTGCTGATAATGTGTGTAATCATGACTTAAAACTGAATGTATACTCACTTGTAAAATAGAGTACACTTTAAACAAATGGCTACAGTGATCATTGATGTTGGAAATTCAGCAAATGAGGTGGAGGACGTACCTATGGATATTAATAAACCTACAAAGGAAGAAACGGATGAACCAAGATTGAGCTTAGAACTTTCACCACGGGGGTTAGAGGACGTACATGTAAATATCAATCCATCTAAACACGATGTCAAATTAGGATCAAGGTCACACTTAGAACTTTCACAACAAGAGTTACAAGACATACCTGTGCTTATTAACCCAGATACGCAGGATCCAATCGATGAACAACGTTCGCGCTTAAACCTTACACTGTGTATAGTATTTGTGATTAATACATTTCTACAATTCTTTGCTCTGGTCACACCGGGTTGGAATTCGTTTTCCAATGTGTTCATGTCAACATATGAATCGGTGTACTACAAAACAGGATGTGTTGACACAACGCCATTAGAGAACGTTTCAACAACACAATGTAAAACCATATCATACCTCGATGAATTTAACGAAGCTTATGATGCAATGGTAGACTCTGGGAAACCTGCTCTCGGTAACAATATAAATATGCTAGCCTACAGTTCGATTAATCAGGTCAGTCACTTGTATAGTCCTGTTCAATAAGTTGTTATCTGCCCCTGATTAATTACTTCCCCATGCTGATGTATATAAACATTGGCGAGTTCAAACACTGATTGAATAATATAAAATATATCGAATTATCACACATGGCAGGATGGCCGAGTTGTCAAAGCTGTAGGCTTACAGAAAAATATGTTTAGGTTTGATGGTTCAACAATGATTGTTTTGGTTTTCGAATGTTATGTATACAAGTGACTGCCCTAAATAATCAGACTGTAGGCCTACCTACCAGTATCAACTGATATAAATAACAATAACATAATTATGCACATGAATCATAAATAACAATATAGCGTGCTCTTAATCAATATAATTATGCAAACGAATCATAAATAACAATATAGCGTGCTCTTAATCAATATAATTATGCACATGAATCACGTATACATGTACTGCTATATAAATGTGTTTATATAAATGCATGGGCGACTAAACACACATGTACTATAAACTGTTGATGATGTTATATAGATACACATTGCATTGGGGGTGTATTTAAAATGCTATATATGAATTGTTGACCATGACCTTATTTTATACCGACATATCTTTGTACATATATTAGATGTTTAACGTAAGACGTTTCACGGACGTTTTGTTAGTCAGTCATGCATAGCATTATGCACGTATGTATTTCTGATATATTCTGATTCAGTCTCAACATTATTTGTTGGTTAAGGGGGTTACGGGTTTCATCTTTAAGATGTGCTAGATATTGACCCAAAGCAAATGGCTTTGAGAATGAATTTGTGTGTTTTACGTTTATTTATCGTCGCTACCGGTTGCCCATATGAGCGACGCCTCCTGAAGAGATTAGTCATTTTAGATTTTTGGAGGACAGTGCAATGATACAGAGAGAGACCCATTCCAGAATCTCCTCTGGTTCTTTTACGTGCACGGTGTAAAGCACCGACACGAGACCTCGGTTTAACGTCCCATCTGAAAGACTGTACATTTTATTAGGTTCAGACGAGGGATCGAACCTGCGATCCCTGGATTACCAGTACAGCGTGTTACCACTGGACTACAGATCCGTCTGTATTTTTTGAGAATGAACAACAACACCACTGTCTGCTACCACGCTACTTATTGGCCACCACGCTACTTATTGGCCACCACGCTACTTGGCTACCACGCTACTTATTGGCCACCACGCTACGTGGCTACCACGCTACTTGGCCACCACGCTACTTGGCTACCACGCTACTTGGCCACCACGCTACTTGGCTACCACGCTACTTATTGGCCACCACGCTACTTGGCTACCACGCTACTTGGCTACCACGCTACTTGGCCACCACGCTACTTGGCCACCACG
>JABXNX010000112.1:66944-106430 GCA_014843695.1 Archivesica marissinica
TTAACATTACCGACATATCTACATTAACATTACCGACATATCTACATTAACATTACCCACCTATCTACATTAACATTACCGACCTATCTACATTAACATTAACCACCTATCTACATTAACATTACCCACATATCTACATTAACATTACCCACCTATCTACAATAACATTACCCACCTATCTACATTAACATTACCGACCTATCTACATTAACATTACCCACCTATCTACATTAACATTACCACCTATCTACATTAACATTACCGACCTATCTACATTAACATTACCCACCTATCTACATTAACATTACCCACCTATCTACATTAACATTACCCACCTATCTACATTAACATTACCCACCTATCTACATTAACATTACCGACCTATCTACATTAACATTACCGACCTATCTACATTAACATTACCGACATATCTACATTAACATTACCAACCTATCTACATTAACATTACCCACCTATCTACATTAACATTAAACCCCACCTATCTACATTAACATTACCGACCTATCTACATTAAATTCACTACATTAACCGACCTACATCTATCTAATTAACATTACCAACCTATCTACATTAACATTACCCACCTATCTACATTAACATTACCACCTATCTACATTAACATTACCCACCTATCTACATTAACATTACACCTACTACATTAACTTACCACCTATCTACATTAACATTACCCACCTATCTACATTAACATTACCCACCTATCTACATTAACATTACCCACCTATCTACATTAACATTACCCACCTATCTACATTAACATTACCCACCTATCTACATTAACATTACCCACCTATCTACATTAACATTACCCACCTATCAAATTTCGAAATTCAGGTTTATTAGTTTCCAGTTAATCAATATCAACATAGATAAAGTATAAGTGATACTACTGAGACGATATTGTATATAAAGTTTGATTATTGGGAAAGGCCGTTTTCTAATGTTGGTTATAACTTGTGACCGACCCTTTTGCTATGTTACACCACAGGAACTTGAAATTTTATCCATAAGCCACCAAAGGTCTCATACCTCTATCCTAGGACACCCCCTCTATTTTTAATAGAATAGAGGTACAAGACCTTTTTAATAGAGGGGGTGTCCTAGGATAGAGGTACGAGACCTTTGGTGGCTTATGGATAATCTTTTAAGTTCCTGTGGTTGAACTTGAAATTGTATCAATAAGCCACCAACGGTCTCGTACCTCTATCCTAGGACACCCCCCTCTATTTTTCCTGGGATAGAGGTACGAGACCTTTGGTGGCTTATGGATACAATTTCAAGTTCCTGTGGTTACACAAACGTATATATGTGCCTTATAATCTGTTAACTTATTTCACATCTGATTCATGCTCGTATGTAATATTGTATTGTATGTAGTATTGTATGTAATATTGTATTGTATGTAATATTGTATGTAATATTATGTAATTGTATGTATGTAATATTGTTGTTGTATTGTATTGTATGTATATTGTATGTATTGTATGGTAATTTGTATTGTATGTAATATTGTATTGTATGTAATGTATGTGTATTGTATTGTATGTATATTGTGTATAGTATGTAGGAATATTGTATGTAGTAATATTGTATTGTATGTAGTATTGTATGTAATATTGTATTAATTTAGTATTGATGTAATATGTATTGTATGTAATATGTATTGTATGTAATATTGTATTGTATGTAATATTGTATGTAATAGTATTGTATGTAATATTGTATTGTATGTAATATTGTATGTAATATTGTATTGTATGTAATATTGTATTGTATGTAATATTGTATTGTATGTAATATTGTATTGTATGTAGTATTGTATGTAATATTGTATTGTATGTAGTATTGTATGTAATATTGTATTGTATGTAATATGTATTGTATGTAATATTGTATTGTATGTAGTATTGTATGTAATATTGTATTGTATGTAATATTGTATTGTATGTAATATTGTATTGTATTAATATGTATTGTATGTAATATTGTATGTAATATTGTATTGTATGTAGTATTGTATGTAGTATTGTATGTAGTATTGTATGTAATATTGTATGTAATATTGTATTGTATGTAGTATTGTATGTAGTATTGTATGTAGTATTGTATGTAATATTGTATGTATGTAATATTGTATTGTATGTAGTATTGTATGATATTGTATGTATGTAATATTGTATGTATGTAGTATTGTATGTAATATTGTATGTAATATGTATGTATGTAATATTGTATGTATATTGTATGTAATATTGTAGTATATTGTATTGTATGTAATATTGTATTGTATGTAGTATTGTATGTAGTATTGTATGTAGTATTGTATGTAATGTATGTATGTAGTATTGTATGTAATATTGTATGTAGTATGTATGTAATATTGTATGTAGTATTGTATGTAGTATTGTATGTAAGTATTGTATGTAATATTGTATGTAATATTGTATGTAATATTGTATTGTATGTAATATTGTATTGTATGTAATATTGTATTGTATGTAGTATTGTATGTAATATTGTATTGTATGTAATATTGTATTGTATGTAATATTGTATTGTATGTAATATTGTATGTAATATTGTATTGTATGTAATATTGTATTGTATGTAGTATTGTATGTAAAGTATTGTATGTAATATTGTATTGTATGTAATATTGTATTGTATGTAGTATTGTATGTAATATTGTATTGTATGTAGTATTGTATGTAATATTGTATGTAATATTGTATTGTATGTAATATTGTATGTAATATTGTATTGTATGTAATATTGTATTGTATGTAATATTGTATTGTTGAATGTGCTACATATGCAATAAAATATGGTTAAATCAAATGGCACACATTCAACAGGGTTGGCAAATTCCATTTTTTAATTTCTCACTAATTTAAAGACACCGCATTGACCCCTCATTGACTCCTACTACGACGGTAATTTGGCGGCGAATGTTCCACTGACCCATCCATACAGTTATAATTTTCTCTAAATATTTCCTAAACATCCTAAAATATCCCAAAATGCAACTGATATTCATGTATTGATTTCTTAATTGTTTGAAATCGCGTGTTTTTTGTTTTTGTTACGTTTATTTATCGTCGCTACCGGTTGCCCATATGAGCGACGCCTCCTGAAGATATTAGTCATTTTAGATTTTGGAGGATAGTGCAATGATACAGACAGAGACCCATTCCAGAGTCTCCTCTGGTTCTTTTACGTGCACGGTGTAAAGCACTGACACGAGACCTCGGTTTAACGTCCCATCTGAAAGATTGTTAATTTTATTAGGGTCAGACGGCGTTTGTGTTCTATGTTTATTTATCGTCGCTACCGGTTGCACATATGAGCGACGCCTCCTGACGAGATTAGTCATTTTAGATTATTTTTGGAGGATAGTTTTATTGAATTTGTTTCATATATTACATTACAATTCTACACACAACGAAATACGTAGAAAATAATATAAAATTATATTAGGATTTATTATTATTGCTGTATACTATTTAATCTGGGGGAAAAAAGCAAATGGGTTGGGTTATAAGTTATGACAACATTACTTACAGCCCTTCCCATTTTGGAGGATAGTGCAATGATACAGACAGAGACCCATTCCAGAGTCTCCTCTGGTTCTTTTACGTGCACGGTGTAAAGCACCGACACGAGACCTCGGTTTAACGTCCCATCTGAAAGACTGTTAATTTTATTAGGGTCAAACGGGGGATCGAAACTGTGATCCCTTTCATCCGCGCCAACGAGAGTGATTAATATAAGTTGTTGGAGCTTGCTTCTCAATCGTTCAAAATGTACAGCTATTTAGGTACAGTGGTAGAGTGTCAGATTTGGAATTGATTGGCCCCGGGTTCGATACCCAGTAAGGGCACGTATGTAATGGTTAACCGCGTACGTCGGCTAAACCTGCACAGGAAAATATGTGTAGGTCCCAGCAAGGGGTTTGACATAAATAGAACATACATGCATGCGTGCATGTTATTTCCTGGTTAAACAGTACTCAGCATGTATTTGAGGTGTCTTGTTCAAGGACACTATACATGTAAGCCTATGTCCTAACCAGGCATCGAACCCGTAACCTTTCGATTCCGATACTCTATAGATACCACTGGACAACGGACGCCAAGCTTCTCACTGCTTTGCGTTTATGGTTTCCAACCAATTTCGATGGCCATTATAGTTTGAACTTGGAGATGAAGGTGCACAGCATGCAAACTGCACGGGCGATTACACAGATGCTGGTGCGATAAGGCCATAGGCATACTGAAACAGTTCTAGAAACTAACACAACATTTCATTTTAAATTATTAATTCAGAGAATAAAAATACTTTGTTGAATGTTGGAACAAAATCGTGGACGCCAATGTGACGTCATGTAGCATTATGACGTCATGTAGCATGATTATGACGTATGTTAATCTACACACTAAATATTGTCGAGTTCGTTCGGAAACAACACAAAGTCGTAGAGATTTTTATACAGTTATATCGCTTTCACAGAACAACTCATAACAACTTAATCTCGTTAAACTATGACATCACGGAGTCTTCTGTTAGCAATTCTTTGCATATCAGGTAAGAAAAACACACACAGACACTTGTGTCTAGAAAACGATTGGCTAAACATATCTACTTCGCTTTGATAGTGACGGAGTTGTCAAGTGAGAGAGAACATGTAAATAGACTATCAAGAAAGACAAAGCTTTACAAGTCGACAAAAAGATAGCCTACATGTTATGATAACACAGTAAGTGCATTTACAGATGGGTCGTCTTTTGGCAATCCTGGTGAAAACAGTGGGTAAGCAAGAAAAGTACCAATTACTCCAGGGAGAAATTGCTCTAGAATTTCTGGCAGATGCTGTATGTCTGCTTTCTGCAAGGAAATCCTAACAAACAAGGTATAATCCATTATTTGCATAACGAGATATTTAGCCAATAGGACAGAAAACAACGTGGATGTAGGCCTACACTTGATCCCGGGTCACCTAACTGAAAATGAACTGGCAGATAGGCAGGAAAAACAGGCTGTAATAGACATGAGTATGAGAGAAACTGAAGAAAAACCGGGAATGCAAGATACAAGAGCTAGAGGTGATGAAAGCAATGAAGAACAAGGTGATTCAGAAGTGCACAATAGGTAACAACGGTCTGAGAAAGTCACAGTGCATCATATACAAGACATCTACACACAGGCAGGATGCAAGAACTGTACAAAATACACTAGAAGCAACGGGGAAAATGAAACAAAGTTGAATTATGATGTCAAATGTCATCCGATCCAAAAAATACAACACAGCCCTGGAGATAATGATCTTTAGACCCTAAATTAGTAAGAATAAATGAAACACTTACACATTAGGTGGGACAGGCTTATTGGGAAGTTGACAGAAAGCATGTTTCTTCTTCTTAGCGGTCACGGCAGGCTAAATGGACACTGGTCAATGGCGTAGCTTCCTATAGCCACTATAGGCACGTGCCTACATATTTTCTTTCAAAATTGAAAATATGAAAATGCGAAATATGCAATAGAAATGAGGAGGCGGGGGTGTTGTGTAGCCCATTGTGGAAGTCGTGATAGCGCAGTGGATACGCGTTCGCTTCAGGTGCGAACGGTCCGGCGTTCGAGCCACGCTGGAGCCGTTACGAGTGTGCCCTTAGGCAAGGCATTTAAATTCCACAATTGCCTTTTCTCTACCTCGTGGCGATCAGGGCCGTCGCTGGAGCTATTTTGATGATACGCACGGCCAAATATGCTTGTTTGTCGAATGAGCATAGCGAGCGAGTACGCTATGGGGGTCCGGGGGCAATTAAACAAGCACGTAAAATAGCACAAACTAAATTTCGAGATGCACCATATTTGCAATGGGCTCAATTATTCCACCACTCCACGCATCACGGCGTCTATGTATCCCTACTACCCCCCCCCCATCTGGGGGTTTAATGAATGATTGGAGTTTTTATTGTTTTCATTCATTTTCTGTGACCAATGATACGCACGTGCGTACTTGCGTATGCCCAGCGACGGGCCTGGCGATGGATTCCATCAGGAATGAGGTCTCGAGCGTGATTAATATAAGTTGAAAGAACTTGTTTCGCAATCGAGCTAAAATAAATTGGTATAAACTAACCCACCAGATATGAAAATAAGTCGGTGAAAACATATCTTCAAACGGGCAAAAATCTGAAACTTATATCTCGGTAAAACATGCCTCAGAATGCAGCTTCAATGATATAGATCCCCTCTTGAACCATATGTCTTACTTACTAGAATAGCAAGGCCAAGCTACGCCCCTGCTAATCAATGGTAAAAACAAGGTACCAAACGTGTGCAGTCATAGTATATCAAGGCCAAGCTACGCCGCTGCTAGTCAAAGGTCAAAAACAAGGTACCAAACGTGTGCAGTCATAGTATATCAAGGTCAAGCTACGCCGCTGCTAGTCAAAGATAAAAAAACAAGGTACCAAACGTGTGCAGTCATAGTATATCAAGGCCAAGCTACGCCCCTGCTAGTCAAACACAAGGTACCAAACGTGTGCAGTCAATGGCAGGTCATAGTATATCAAGGCCAAGTTACGCCACTGCTAGTCAAAGATCAAAAACAAGGTACCAAACGTGTGCAGTCAATGGCCGATCATAGTATATCAAGGCAAAGCTACGCCGCTGCTAGTCAAAGATCAAAAACAAGGTACCAAACGTGTGCAGTCAATGGCCGATCATAGAGACAGTGGATGTTTATATCGACCACAGACAGAGAGATGTTGGAATATAGAGAAAACGACATTCTGTTCAGGGGAATTTATGCACAGCAATAAATATTGCAATATTATAGTGAGCGGTTGGATGGGCTTCACAAGAGGGGGCGGCATTTGGGCAATACAACGAAGATTCGGGGGGGCGGTTCCTAAACAACTTCCCTCGTAACATACGTTGGACTGGTAATCCAGGGATCGCAGGTTCGATCCACCGTCTGACCCTAATAAAATTAACAGTCTTTCAGATGGAACTTTAAACCGAGGTCTCGTGTCGGTGCTTTACACCGTGCACGTAAAAGAACCAGTGGAGACTCTGGAATGGGTCTCTGTCTGTATCATTGCACTATCCTCCAATAATGGGCAACGGTAGCGACGATAAATAAACGTAAAACGCACACATATAATATAATGTTGTAAGAACTTGTTTCGCAATCATGGCTAAATAAATTGGTATAAACTATATGCATGCGCATTCGGGCAGAGCAGACGGTCTTGACTTTTAACATCCCGCGCAGATATTCATAATACTAAGTATGATAAGCCATTGCATGCTGGGACACTAGCCTGTAAGGTTGCCAACACTGGATCGATTTTCTGACGTAAGTTGCATTGAAAAGCAATATAAACATTCAATGTATACTTACTATAGTACAGTAAAGTACAGATTAGTAGAGAATACGGGTTAGTTTATACAAATTTATTTTAGCTCAATCGCGAAACAAGTTCTTACAACTTATATTAATCACTCTCTAGACCCCAATCCTGATGGAATCCATCGCCACGAGGAAGAGAGAAGCGGCAATGTGGAACTTAAATTCCTTGCCTAGGGGCACAGTCGTAACGTTACGGCTCCAGCGGGGCTCGAATTCCGGGCCATTCGTACCTGAAGCGAACGCGCTACCACTGCGCCATCACGACTTTGTTGGTGATATCTGTGTCTTGGATTCGGGTCATGGCTTGGTGTAGTGGAATTATGGGCTACGTTTATATATTATAATAGTGCTTTAATTTTTATGTATGCCATTTTGAGTTTCTTTTTCATTCTTTTATTTAATTATACATAAATATGACGTTCTGGTGAGGGCCGTTTTCTAATGTTGCTAAAACTCATAATGAAATTAATTGCTATATTTAACATAGCTATTAAAAAGTAACCAACAAGACATTCGGTCCTGTGTTAAGCAGCCTGTCAATTGAATCACAGAATGTGGCTGTTTGGTACAGGTGGTTGTTTAATAGAGGGCAAATGTATAATAAAACAGCATATTGCGAATCTGGAATCTGGCTGCTTAGTACAGGTTGGATGCTTAATGGAGGTGACCACTAACACAGGTTAGACTGTATATTTAATTACAGTTTAAATTTCAATATAAAATTATACACTTACAAATTCAGTTTTCAACGTTTTTATTGCTTTAGTTGCAACATCTGGGAACACGTATCATCTGCCTGCAGCTAATCGAATTACACCAGCAGTAGAGCCAAACAATCAAACCACACCGGAAGTACTGCTATCTCGAAGGCGAGGCATGGTTCCAAATGCAAGAAGACGCGATGACGTGTACGCACAGCTTCTTCGAAAGGCTGACATGAAGAACAGCTGGAAGCAAATGTTAACGAGACATCGCAACAATACTCTTGGTAAAACTCAAACCAAAGAAAACAGAGCAATTGGAGTTCTCCTAAGTACATTAAAACCAGTATCAACCAAATTTAAAGTCGACAGTGGCAACGAACAGCATACATTACTGATCAGAGGTGATGTTGAAAGCCTAGTTACGTATTCCGACAGTGACACAGCTACTGGTACCGCAAACCGACGGCGACGCTGGGATTATGACGAAAATTATGACTGGGAAAATGGCGGAAAGGATTACGTTATTCCGGTATATAGTATATTCAAATTAATAATAATATCGTTTGGTGGGTAATGTATATATAATGTATAAAGCTTGCGGTTGAGGCAGCGAAGTTTGTCGGATCCGGCAGCATCACGAGTATTTTCAGTCGGCAACACTCTCGGTGGCTGATTAGTTTCGTACCCAAATCTCATGCATTCGCGAGTGTCGTGCATGTGTAGGTGGCGTGCATGTGTGGGTATCGTGCATGTGTGGGTGTTGTGAATGTGTGGGTATCGTGCATGTGGAAGTGTCGTGCATGTGTGAGTGTCGTGCATGTGTGAGTGTCGTGCATGTGTGGGTGTCGTGTCGTGCATGTATGGGTGTTGTGTCGTGCATGTGTGGGTGTTATGTCGTACATGTGTCGTCGTGCATATGTGAGTGTCGTGCATGTGTGGGTGTCGTGCATGTGTGGGTGTCGTGCATGTGTGGGTGTCGTGCATGTGTGAGTGTCGTGCATGTGTGGGTGTTATGTCGTACATGTGTCGTCGTGCATATGTGAGTGTCGTGCATGTGTGGGTGTCGTGCATGTGTGGGTGTCGTGCATGTGTGGGTGTCGTGCATGTGTGGGTGTCGTGCATGTGTGGGTGTCGTGCATGTGTGAGTGTCGTGCATGTGTGGGTGTTGTGTCGTACAGGTGCGAGTGTCGTACACGTGTTTGTGTTGTGCATGTGTGGGTGTCGTGCATGTGTGGGTGTCGTGCATGTGTGGGTGTCGTGCATATATGAGTGTCGTGCATGTGTGGGTGTTGTGTCGTTCATGTGTTTGTGTTGTGCATGTGTGGGTGTCGTGCATGTACGAGTGTCGTGCATGTGTGGGTGTCGTGCATGTGTGGGTGTCGTGCATGTGTGGGTGTCGTGCATGTGCGAGTGTCGTGCATGTGTGGGTGTCGTGCATGTGTGGGTGTCGTGCATGTGTGGGTGTCGTGCATGTGTGGGTGTCGTGCATGTGTGGGTGTCGTGCATGTGTGGGTGTCGTGCATGTGTGAGTGTCGTGCATGTGTCGGATTCGTTCAAGGGAGGAAGCTATCCAGTTGGCTTGCGGTAGGTTGGTGGTTCTACACATGTGCCCGTCGGTGCCTGAAATACTGATCGGAGGGGCATCAGGGATCTTAGTACTGATCTTCCTGCACCAGTCATAGTGGCGCCATATGACTTAAGCTGTTGGTGCGACTATATTTCCCCAAAACAAACAAACACAATTTATGGATTCATCGGTTTAGTACAATGTATAGGGCCTATGGTTATTGTTTTAGTACAATGTATAGGGCCTATGGTTATTGTTTTAGTACAATGTATAGGGCCTATGGTTATTGTTTTAGTACAATGTATAGGGCCTATGGTTATTGTTTTAGTACAATGTATAGGGCCTATGGTTATCGGTTTAGTACAATGTATAGGGCCTATGGTTATTGTTTTAGTACAATGTATAGGGCCTATGGTTATCGGTTTAGTACAATGTATAGGGCCTATGGTTAATCGGTTTAGTACAATGTATAGGGCCTATGGTTATTGTTTTAGTACAATGTATAGGGCCTATGGTTATCGGTTTAGTACAATGTATAGGGCCTATGGTTAATCGGTTTAGTACAATGTATAGAGCCTATGGTTATTGTTTTAGTACAATGTATAGAGCCTATGGTTCATTGTTTTAGTACAATGTATAGAGCCTATGGTTATTGTTTTAGTACAATGTATAGAGCCTATGGTTATTGTTTTAGTACAATGTATAGAGCCTATGGTTATTGTTTTAGTACAATGTATAGGGCCTATGGTTATTGTTTTAGTACAATGTATAGGGCCTATGGTTATTGTTTTAGTACAATGTATAGGGCCTATGGTTATTGTTTTAGTACAATGTATAGGGCCTATGGTTATCGGTTTAGTACAATGTATAGGGCCTATGGTTATCGGTTTAGTACAATGTATAGAGCCTATGGTTATTGTTTTAGTACAATGTATAGGGCCTATGGTTATTGTTTTAGTACAATGTATAGAGCCTGTGGTTATTGTTTTAGTACAATGTATAGGGCCTATGGTTATTGTTTTAGTACAATGTATAGGGCCTATGGTTATTGTTTTAGTACAATGTATAGAGCCTATGATTATTGTTTTAGTACAATGTATAGGGCCTATGGTTATTGTTTTAGTACAATGTATAGGGCCTATGGTTATTGTTTTAGTACAATGTATAGGGCCTATGGTTCATCGGTTTAGTACAATGTATAGGGCCTATGGTTATTGTTTTAGTACAATGTATAGGGCCTATGGTTATTGTTTTAGTACAATGTATAGGGCCTATGGTTCATCGGTTTAGTACAATGTATAGGGCCTATGGTTATTGTTTTAGTACAATGTATAGAGCCTATGGTTCATCGGTTTAGTACAATGTATAGAGCCTATGGTTATTGTTTTAGTACAATGTATAGAGCCTATGGTTCATCGGTTTAGTACAATGTATAGAGCCTATGGTTCATCGGTTTAGTACAATGTATAGAGCCTATGGTTCATCGGTTTAGTACAATGTATAGAGCCTATGGTTAATCGGTTTAGTACAATGTATAGAGCCTATGGTTATTGTTTTCAGGGCGAAGAACCGAGAAAAGAAACAAAACTAGAAGAGTTTGCGAAAAGTTGGCAAAAACACGCGTTAAAAATCCTTTTCTTGTTTTCTGTCGTTTGTATGGTTTTCTGTTGTTGTTTGGCGATCTGTAAAAAACTGTGTAGCAAAGTATGCGAGACAATCTGCTGGCATTGCAAGGATTACAGAGACATCTGCCTGCAGAGAGATCCAAGTAAGTGACGCTTTCTTTTAGCACAAGACACAATTATTTTTCGCCCTATGGTCATATAGTAAATAATGTTTAGGGCAAACAAAACTAATTTGTGTCTTGTGCCTGTGGCCGAATCCTTAGCCGTTATTGGACTATGTTCCAAACCCGGAAAAGTATCATTTTCTCCAATTGTTCAGCCAAATAAATGGCTTTATTGTAGAGCCGTTGTTCTGGCCGTTAAGTAATGATATCCCCAACTGTGTTGATCGGAAGCGGAATAGGTGAAAGTTTAAACTTTATTTATTTTACAACGATTGCGAAGCAAGCTTTGACAACTTCTATTAATCACTCTCGTTGACGCGGATGAAAGCGTATATGTGGTCATTCGTGTGGGAGGAAGCCGGAGTACCCGGAGAAAACCCACCTGTTCGATCTGGCGACCACTGTACCATCTCACATACTTCCTGGTCCGAGGATCGTCCGGGTTGCATTGGTGAGAAGCGAGCGCGCTAACCACCGCGCTAATTGGACAGCCTAGACAAGGTCTCTTAGCAAATATGAACCAGAGAACATCGTTCCATGTGCATGACACAGAAATACTGAATACATTTTCTGTGTATTTCTTTATTTTGTGTAATATTCATGGAAATGTCTCTATAATTCTCATGTAGAGTATTTGTCCCATGTGTTTCTTTATTTATAAAAGGTGACTTGTAATTCTCAAGAAATCATCATTATAATCATGTGTGTGTTTTACGTTTATTTATCGTCGCTACCGGTTGCCCACACATCGCATTGGTAGAGCATTCGCTTTTCAGGTGTGAAATGCCAGAAGGTCGCGCACCGCTGGAGCCGTTACGATTGTGCCCCTAGGCAAGGCATTTAAAGTTCACGTTGCCTCATCTCCCTCCCTCGTGTTGATGGATTTCATCTGAAATGAGGCATCGAAAGTGATTAATATAAGTTGCAAGAAATTGTTTTGCAATCGAGCTAAAATATTGTTGTATAAACTAAAGCGCTGGGAGTTTGCATTTATCCGAGTGCTATTCTTCTTGTGGGGGAGGGGTGCATTTTGTTGTTGTTTTTTTTGTCAATACATTCAGAAATGTCAACCACAGTGATAGTACGAGTGTCACATCGTGTGACTCTTCAACTCCTCTGATTGGGAATATGACCTTATTGTGAAGTGCGATTGGCTCCCTCCTACCCCCCCTGTCCCTGTCGTAATTATATTATATTTCAACGACTTGTGTTTTGAACTGAACCATCGAACATAGAACCTTGGGTTGGTAATGCTACACCAGCAGTTTAAGTTATTTGTCTGTACCTTCCAGCATGGCGTAAGGCACGACAGTTTGCAGACGATTATGGGATCGACTTGGACTACCAGCAGTACAAAGATATAAAGAAAAACTACGAACAAGGATTCCAGGAGCAGGGCCACGACCAGTTTAAAGATATGTCGGGGAAATGAACACGCACGCGCGCGCGCGCGCGCACGCACGCACGCACACACACACACACACACAACTTGTGACCCAAAATCCATAGAAATTCCACAAGCGTTTAAAATCTGGAAAAAAATCAATAAATTGTGAAGAATTTTTGTTTTGTTTTACTTGGAACCCTGCTATTCCTACCTTATATAAACGACCTCCCACAAAACATCAGTTCCAAAGTCCGTATCTTTGCAGATGATACTGCAGTCTATCTATCACTGACACCTGCAAACGAGCCGGCCACATTTCACAATGATCTCAAGAGATTAGAAGAGTTGGAGTTGGAGTGGGACACGGAATTTAACCCCTCCAAATGTCAAGTTATCCACGTCACTAGAAGGAAGCATCATATTCCCAGTCAATATAAACTCCATGGAGTCCTACTTGAGTCGGTCACCTCAGCCAAATACCTTGGCGTTGATATCATAAATAACCTTTCGTGGGGCGTTTACATAAATAGGTCAACAACGAAAGCTCACCAAACATTGGTTTCTATGTAGACACATCGTCAAATCCGAACCTCATTAAATCCATGGCTTACCAGACTCTAGTGAGACCCCAGCTGGAATATGGCTCCGAGATATGGTCGCCCCACACCCAAACACCAAATGGAAGGTGTCCAGCGAAGAGCAGCCCGCTGGATAAAGGCTGACTTCTATCGTACCTCTAGTGTTACAGACATGCTCCATTCCCTAAATCTACACAGACCTGGATCAACGACGTATTGACAATAGGTTATCCCTTATGTATAAAATTCATAATGATCTGGTTGCTATCCCCATTGAAAAAATACCTAGCTCCCCTCTCCCGTCCTGCAATCCACCATTGCCATTCCTGAAGCTATATGTTAATTACAGCAACTACAGACTATTACAAGTTTTCCTTTTTTCCAAGAACAATTTATCAGTGTCCATCTCCCTACCATAGAGCAATTCAATACCGCTGTTTGCTATATTTATCATGCCAGTCCCTAGTTGTTCTGCCCAGCTACTTTTAAACTCTTAACCCAACTTATTTTTACACTTTCTTATATTTTCATCCTTTTAACTTATTTGCGGCATGACGCGCAACATGTCTACATCCCCACGAGGGGTTTAACATTAGAGGAAGATCTATATATGCAACCCAAGCCACCTACCAATAGGACAATGTATCAAGTTCAACATTTATTGCATCATTGTTTCTCTCGCAAGATCAGTACATGCATACAGGAACGTAGACAAGAATGCTGGACAGGAACAAGTAGACAAGAATGCTGGACAGGAACAAATAGACAAGAATGCTGGACAGGAACAGGTAGACAAGAATGCTGGACAGGAACAAGTATACAAGAATGCTGGACAGGAACAAGTAGACAAGAATGCTGGACAGGAACAAGTAGACAAGAATGCTGGACAGGAACAAGTAGACAAGAATGCTGGACAGGAACAAGTATACAAGAATGCTGGACAGGAAAGTAGACAATAATGCTGGACCGGAACAATAGACAAGAATAATGGACAGGAACAAGTAGACAAGAATGCTGGACAGGAACAAGTAGACAAGAATGCTGGACAGGAACAAATAGACAAGAATGCTGGACAGGAACAAGTAGACAAGAATGCTGGACAGGAACAGGTAGACAAGAATGCTGGACAGGAACAAGTATACAAGAATGCTGGACAGGAACAAGTAGACAAGAATGCTGGACAGGAACAGAATACAAGAATGCTGGACAGGAACAAGTAGACAAAATGCTGGACCGGACAATAGACAAGAATAATGGACAGGAACAAGTAGACAAGAATGCTGGACAGGAACAAGTATACAAGAATGCTGGACAGGAACAAGTATACAAGAATGCTGGACAGAACAATAGACGAATGCTGACAGACAAGAATGCTGGACAGGAACAAGTAGACAAGAATGCTGGACAGGAACAAGTATACAAGAATGCTGGACAGGAACAAGTAGACAAGAATGCTGGACAGGAACAAGTAGACAAGAATGATGGACAGGAATAATAGACAAGAATGATGGACAGGAATAATAGACAAGAATGCTGGACCGGAACAGGTAGACAAGAATGCTGGACATGAACAATAGACAAGAATGCTGGACAGGAACAGGTAGACAAGAATGATGGACAGGAACAATAGACAAGAATGATGGACAGGAACAAGTAGACAAGAATGCTGGACAGGAACAAGTATACAAGAATGCTGGACAGGAACAAGAATGCTGGACAGGAACAAGTAGACAAGAATGATGGACAGGAATAATAGACAAGAATGATGGACAGGAACAATAGACAAGAATGCTGGACCGGAACAATAGACAAGAATAATGGACAGGAACAAGTAGACAAGAATGATGGACAGGAATAACAGACAAGAACGCTGAACATGTACAATAGACAAGAACATTAGTCAAGAAGGATAGACGGGAACCATAGACAAGAACAAAATCGTTACGTTTTCTTGTTTATTTCCATGAAAGCTGTATAGCTTAATATATTTCAATATATATATATATAATTAACATTCAAAGATATTATCAGATAAAACAAGTGACTGTATAAAGAAACAAAATTAATCATTTTTATCCAAGAACCAACCCATTTTAACCCTTTCAACACCACACACCTCTAAACAGGCTTACAAAAAGTGTAGATCCAGATGAGCCGGCTCACGACGAGCCGTCTCATCAGGATCTGCACTTTTTGCCAGTAATATTATTTTTAGACAAAATTATCCATTTTGATAAATGAACTGGTCCAAATGTTCTTATTAATTTATTGGTCTAAAAATATCATGGACCAGTCCATGTCAGTTACTTGGTGTTGAATGGGTGCACCAGTCCATGTCAGTTACTTGGGGCTGAATGGGTGCACCAGTCCATGTCAGTTACTTGGGGCTGAATGGGTTTATATGCAGCTGGATATAACTGTTGTACACGATTTCACCTTGACCCGAGTAATTTTCCACAAATAGACTCGGGGGAATTTTCAATTTTCGGATAGTTTACAGATTTTCGCCGTTTTTATAATTTTCGCCAAACTGAATTTTTATTAGCCAATTTTGCAATATTGTAGCCATTGGCGATTGGCAGCGCGGGTCCTGCAACACCACACTGCCTGTACTGTGAACAAAGTTGCTACAAGAAAACAGGAAATAATTAACTGCAACACGTCATCAGTTACAGCATATTTCACTTTATATGTTATGTTATATTAACCCTTTCAACACTGGAGACCTCTAAATAGGCTTACAAAATGTGTTGTGGCTTGTGACGAGCCGTCTCATCAGGATCTGCACTTTTTGCCAGTAATTTTACTATTTTTTAGACAAAATTTACCCATTTTGATCAAATGAACTGGTCCAAATGTAATTTTCTTATTAGTTTATACAAATTTATTTTAGCTCGATTGCGAAACAAGTTCTTACAACTTATAGTAATCACTCTCGAGACCTCATTCCTGAGAATCCATCGCCGCGAGGGAGAGAAGAATTTTCTTATTAATTTATTGGTCTAAAAATATCATGCATAGGTCCATGTCAGTTACTTGGGGTTGAATGGGTTAAATATCATGCACCAGTCCACGTTATATTTCGGGCTATATCGCCGGCAGGCAGTTTACCTAACAACACCTTTCCTGGGCAGGCTCCAGCGGTTAACCAGTAATTGGGTGCACCAACCTCCGTAAGAAACTGCCAACTTTTTCATATAAATGAAACACGGTCTGAGAGGGGCTCGAACCCGTGACCATCAGTGATGATAGGTTACAGTGGTATACAAGTCAGCGACCGTAACCACTCGACCACAGAGGCGGACACAGCATATTTCAATGTGGTTTATACAAATTTATTTTAGCTTAACATTTATTTATTTTACAACGATTGCGAAACAAGCTTAATAACTTATATTAATCATTCTCGTTGGTGCAGATGAAAGCGTATATGTGGTCATTCGTGTGGGAGGAAACTGGAGTACCCGGAGAAAACCCACCGATCCGATCTGGCGACAACCGTGCCATCTCACATACTTTCCAGTCCGAGGATCGAACCCCGGGTTGCATTGGCGAGCGTGCTAATTGGATTTAGCTTGGAAACAGGTTTCATCGGTAGATTAATCACCTTATTTCTGATTGAATACATCGCCATGAGGGAGAGAGAAGTCAATGTGGATTTATATATCTTGCGCACGAACGGACACCACTTCTGTGTTTTCTGCAGGACTCAAGTCAAGAACCCATCATTTACCGTGCCCATTACACCACAGAGTTATTTCAGCGGACGTGCATGTTCAGTTGTATCATTTGTTTGTTTTGGGGTTGAGGAAGACCGTATGTGCCACATCGAGCAGTATTTCAGGTACGGACAGGCATCCAGGTACGGACAGGCATCCAGGTACAACCATCGACCTTCTGCAAGCCAACGGGACAGTTTTCCATATGAAATCATTTGAGACCCCCAGTGGGATTCAAACCGGCAGCGGTCCGTTGTATCAACTGTCTGCAGGAACCGGCAGCGGTCCGTTGTATCAACTGTCTGCAGGAACCGGCAGCGGTCCGTTGTATCAACTGCCTGCAGTAAAGCCAATGTGTTGGATTGCATGGTGTACATATGTGAATAAAGTCATACAACATACACGGATGTCATTTCAAAACACATACAATTATAAATAACGCAATACATGTAAACTTTCATATTTGGTATTGCATACAAACCTCCATACAAAGACCATACAAGTATCCATAAATGGATACACCTTAGTAGCTATAATATTGTCGGATCTTACTAGATCACAAAGATTAAAACTAAAATTGGGGATGTTTCAAAATATGGGCTGCTATGTGGAGTTATGTGTTGGTGAGAGGTGGGCGTTGGTGACAGGTGGGTGTTGGTTAGAGGTGGGTGCAGGTGAGAGGTGGGCATTGGTGAGAGGTGGGTGTTGGTGAGAGGTGGGTGTTGGTGAGAGGTGGGTGTTGGTGAGAGGTGGGTGTTGGTGAGGGGTGGGTGTTGGTGAGAGGTGGGTGTTGGTGAGGGGTGTGTGTTGGTGAGAGGTGGGTGTTGGTGAGGGGTATGGGTTGGTGAGGGGTGTGTGTTGGTGAGAGGTGGGTGTTGGTGAGAGGTGGGTGTTGGTGAGGGGTGTGTGTTGGTGAGGGGTGTGTGTTGGTGAGAGGTGGGTGTTGGTGAGGGGTATGGGTTGGTGAGGGGTGTGTGTTGGTGAGAGGTGGGTGTTGGTGAGGGGTGTGTGTTGGTGAGAGGTGGGTGTTGGTGAGGGGTATGGGTTGGTGAGGGGTGTGTGTTGGTGAGAGGTGTGTGTTGGTGAGAGGTGGGTGTTGGTGAGGGGGTGTGTTGGTGAGAGGTGGGTGTTGGTGAGGGGTATGGGTTGGTGAG
The DNA here is from genome assembly GCA_014843695.1 of Archivesica marissinica. Lineage (NCBI taxonomy): Eukaryota > Metazoa > Mollusca > Bivalvia > Venerida > Vesicomyidae > Archivesica > Archivesica marissinica. Next base: position 85,299 of record JABXNX010000112.1, read on the forward strand.
AGGTGTGTGTTGGCGAGGTGTGTGTGTTGGTGAGGGATGTGTGTTGGTGAGAGGTGTGTGTTGGTGAGGGGTGTGTGTTGGTGAGGGGTGTGTGTTGGTGAGAGGTGGGTGTTGGTGAGGGGTGTGTATTGGTGAGGGGTGTGTATTGGTGAGGGGTGTGGATTGGTGTGTTGCACATTCCATCACATTTATTCAGCATTTTAAGGGTTAGATAGATAGATTTCTTTATTTATAGAGGGTGACATAATTAGTTCTGAACGGCCGTCTTAAATTTCTTAATGCACTATATCCAAAGTACACAGTTACGCTGCACATGTATAATGTTGTATAATACTGTACAATGTAACTTATACAAATTGGGTAAGGTTATCGAAATACAAAACGACATAAGCATACTGAAATGGCAATCATTATATATATAACTTTCTAGTTTCTACCAACAAAAAAAAAAAGTTGTTGTATCCATAATTTACAGTTGAACATATTCAAAGATCTGAACGTCTTAATTTCCCATGGTAGACAATTCCATACCTTTGGACCTGAGTATTCTAAAGATTTCTTGTACACTTGGATTATCAATATTTGAAGCATATTTTAATGTCACATCTGGTTAAGTTTAGTGTGATGTTTTAATTGAAAATGTTCATTGAAATCAATGTGAAAACTTAAATGTTTATTATGTTGAGGTAGATCGATGACACAGCTGTTACATGGAGGTGTTTGTTGGTAGGTTGAAGTGATATAATATGTTATGTTATATTTCGGGTTTTACGCCTGCATCAGCACCATTTTGGGCTATATCACCGGCGGGCAGTTTACCTAACAACACCTTTCCTGGGGTGAAGGGATATAAATTAACCAACAAACTGTTTGGTCTTTGCATGCTGGGTAAAATAAAAAGGCTATAAATAGTTCAAATAATTGTAGCAGCATATGGCAATTCAGTGGTAACACGCTGGACTGGTAATCCAGGGATCGCAGGTTCGACCCCCCCGTCTGACCCTAATAAAATTAACAGTCTTTCAGATGGGATGTTAAACCGAGGTCTCGTGACGGTGCTTTACACCGTGCACGTAAAAGAACTAGAGGAGATTCTGGAATGGGTCTCTGTCTGTATCATTGCACAATCCTCCAAAAATCTAAAATGACTAATCTCTTCAGGAGGCGTCGCTCATATGGGCAACCGGTAGTGACGATAAATAAACGTAAATCACACTCATGAATGTGTTTTACTTATTTGAAAACTCTGGAAATGTCATGTCTTACGCCACAAATCAAATGAATTTCCACGGAATATTTGACAGTTATTTTCAGAGCTAGCATACAAGAGTCAATCTGTAATCAGACGTTTTATTGTAGGTTTGACTTGTAGTGTACATGTATTAACTCTGTGCATGTTGGGTAAAATAATGGCTATAAATAGTTCAAACAATTGTAGCAGACGACAATTCATTAAAACTAGTGAGTGGAAAACAAGTGGCAAACCTAACAACTGACCATCGTACAAGTGGCAAACCAAACAACTGACCGTCGTACAAGTGGCAAACCTAACAACTGACCATCGTACAAGTGGCCAACCTAACAACTGACCGTCGTACAAGTGGCCAAGCTAACAACTGACCATCGTACAAGTGGCCAACCTAACAACTGACCGTCGTACAAGTGGCCAACCTAACAACTGACCATCATACAAGTGGCAAACCTAACAACTGACCGTCGTACAAGTGGCCAACCTAACAACTGACTGTCGTACAAGTGGCCAACCTAACAACTGACTGTCGTACAAGTGGCAAACCTAACAACTGACCGTCGTGCAAGTGGCAAACCTAACAACTGACCATCATACAAGTGGCAAACCTAACAACTGACCGTCGTACAAGTGGCAAACCTAACAACTGACCATCGTACAAGTGGCAAACCTAACAACTGACCATCGTACAAGTGGCCAACCTAACAACTGACCGTCGTACAAGTGGCCAACCTAACAACTGACCATCGTACAAGTGGCCAACCTAACAACTGACCGTCGTACAAGTGGCCAACCTAACAACTGACCATCGTACAAGTGGCCAACCTAACAATTGACTGTCGTACAAGTGGCAAACCTAACAACTGACCGTCGTACAAGTGGCCAACCTAACAACTGACCATCGTACAAGTGGCAAACCTAACAACTGACTGTCGTACAAGTGGCCAACCTAACAACTGACCGTCGTACAAGTGGCCAACCTAACAACTGACCATCGTACAAGTGGCCAACCTAACAACTGACCGTCGTACAAGTGGCCAACCTAACAACTGACCATCGTACAAGTGGCCAACCTAACAATTGACTGTCGTACAAGTGGCAAACCTAACAACTGACCGTCGTACAAGTGGCCAACCTAACAACTGACCATCGTACAAGTGGCAAACCTAACAACTGACTGTCGTACAAGTGGCAAACCTAACAACTGACTGTCGTACAAGTGGCCAACCTAACAACTGACTGTCGTACAAGTGGCAAACCTAACAACTGACTGTCGTACAAGTGGCAAACCTAACAATTGACTGTCGTACAAGTGACAAACCTAAGAACTGACCGTCGTACAAGTGGCCAACCTAACAACTGACTGTCGTACAAGTGACAAACCTAACAACTGACCGTCGTACAAGTGGCAAACCTAACAACTGACTGTCGTACAAGTGACAAACCTAACAAATGACCGTCGTACAAGTGGCAAACCTAACAACTGACCGTCGTACAAGTGGCAAACCTAACAACTGACTGTCGTACAAGTGGCCAACCTAACAACTGACCGTCATACAAGTAGCAAACCTAACAACTGACCATCGTACAAGTGGCAAACCTAACAACTGACCATCGTACAAGTGGCCAACCTAACAACTGACCATCGTACAAGTGGCCAACCTAACAACTGACTGTTGTACAAGTGGCCAACCTAACAACTGACCGTCGTACAAGTGGCCAACCTAACAAATGACTGCCGTACAAGTGGCCAACCTAACAAATGACCGTCATACAAGTGGCAAACCTAACAACTGATCGTCGTACAAGTGGCAAACCTAACAACTGATCGTCGTACAAGTGGCAAACCTAACAACTGACTGTCGTACAAGTGGCAAACCTAACAACTGACCGTCGTACAAGTGGCAAACCTAACAACTGACCGTTGTACAAGTGGCAAACCTAACAACTGATCGTCGTACAAGTGGCAAACCTAACAACTGATCGTCGTACAAATGGCCAACAATGAAAGAAAACTCCATTTTCCTATGTTTTGAAACAGTGGATGATGGCATTTTCTGTCACTGCTTGCGTTTCGTATTCCTCCGCGGTTGGATGTACTTTTGTATTTTAGCTATTTTCTGACAATTATGAACAGTTAATTATAAGTTAATATAGTCTAATGAATTTGTTTAGTCTGTAGTTTTTAATTTTGACAGCAAACAGAAACTAACTATTTCTTATTAAGGATGTTCACACTAACAAGTGGTTGTGCAGTTGTGTATTGTAGTGATAACAAAACATTATATTAGCCACAATCGTTGGAAATCATAAAATAAAAAGAAGATTTGTAACGATACTCGTGGAAATACAAACATCGGTTAGATGAAATAAAATTCTATCTTACACTAATAAACACAAATATTCTCCGTAACTTCAACTTCAGTTGATGTCTCAAAAATAGTCAAGCAAACAATGAAGCTTATTAACACATTTCATTCTGGATACATTTAAAGGCTTTTGCAAACAACTTAGATCCAGATCAGCCGCAGCATGACGCTGCGTGCTGATCAGGATCTATGTTGTTTGCTACATAGCCAAGTATCTTAGCAAGATCATCTGAATAGCAAACAGCATAGAGCCTGATCAGACACACATTCCGTGGCAGTTGATCTGGCTCTAAGTTCTTTGCAAATACTGTTTGAATGGTATCCAGAATGAAATGGGTTGAACAGTTTTTAAAAGTAATCCATTATATACAGCTAGGATATACATGCACAATTAGGAGAACTCTAGACATCACAAAATAGAGTAACTAGTATATACAATAAATAATACACAACAATAAAATATAATAAACAAATCCTAAACCAACTATACCATTGGTCATAAATATAAAGTATTTCACCCAGGAAGTATGTTTGGCCATGATGTAAGTATTCCACCAGGAAGTATGTTTGGCCATGATGTAAGTATTTCACCCAGGAAGTATGTTTGGCCATGATGTAAGTATTCCACCCAGGAAGTATGTTTGGCCACGATGTAAGTATTCCACCCAGGAAGTATGTTTGGCCATGATGTAAGTATTTCACCCAGGAAATATGTTTGGCCATGATGTAAGTATTCCACCCAGGAAGTATGTTTGGCCATGATGTAAGTATTCCACCAGGAAGTATGTTTGGCCATGATGTAAGTATTTCACCCAGGAAATATGTTTGGCCATGATGTAAGTATTCCACACAGGAAGTATGTTTGGCCATGATGTAAGTATTCCACCAGGAAGTATGTTTGGTTGTGATGTAAGTATTTCACCCAGGAAGTATGTTTGGTTGTGATGTAAGTATTCCACACAGGAAGTATGTTTGGCCATGATGTAAGTATTTCACCCAGGAAGTATGTTTGGCCATGATGTAAGTATTCCACCAGGAAGTATGTTTGGTTGTGATGTAAGTATTTCACCCAGGAAGTATGTTTGGCCATGATGTAAGTATTCCACCCAGGAAGTATGTTTGGCCATGATGTAAGTATTTCACCCAGGAAATATGTTTGGCCATGATGTAAGTATTTCACCCAGGAAGTATGTTTGGCCATGATGTAAGTATTCCACCCAGGAAGTATGTTTGGCCACGATGTAAGTATTTCACCCAGGAAGTATGTTTGGCCACGATGTAAGTATTTCACCCAGGAAGTATGTTTGGCCGCGATGTAAGTATTCCACCCAGGAAGTATGTTTGGCCACGATGTAAGTATTCCACCCAGGAAGTATGTTTGGCCATGATGTGAGTATTCCACCCAGGAAGTATGTTTGGCCATGATGTAAGTATTCCACCCAGGAAGTATGTTTGGCCATGATGTAAGTATTTCACCCAGGAAGTATGTTTGGCCATGATGTAAGTATTTCACCCAGGAAGTATGTTTGGCCACGATGTAAGTATTCCACCCAGGAAGTATGTTTGGCCATGATGTAAGTATTTCACCCAGGAAGTATGTTTGGCCATGATGTAAGTATTTCACCCAGGAAGTATGTTTGGCCATGATGTAAGTATTCCACCCAGGAAGTATGTTTGGCCACGATGTAAGTATTCCACCCAGGAAGTATGTTTGGCCATGATGTAAGTATTTCACCCAGGAAGTATGTTTGGCCATGATGTAAGTATTTCACCCAGGAAGTATGTTTGGCCATGATGGGTCATAAATGGCAGTAATCGTGATAAACAAATAACATATTTATATAATTAGACATTTGCAGACTTGTTACTAGTTGTAAACACAGTATATTTAAAACCCCTCTATACCGAAACAGCCTAAAGTAACTACAAGATTTGTATACAGATCCTTGTTACTATGCGACATATACAACAGTTTGTACGGTAAATCCAAGACTTGTATACAGATCCTTGTTTCTGTGCGACATATACAACAGTTTGTACGGTAACTTCAAGACTTGTATACAGATCCTTGTTTCTGTGCGACATATACAACAGTTTGTACAGTAACTACAAGATTTGTATACAGATCCTTGTTACTGTGCGACATATACAATAGTTTGTACGGTAACTCCAAGACTTGTATACAGATCCTTGTTACTGTGCGACATATGCAACAGTTTGTACGGTAACTCCAAGACTTGTATACAGATCCTTGTTACTGTGCGACATATACAATAGTTTGTACGGTAAATCCAAGACTTGTATACAGATCCTTGTTACTGTGCGACATATGCAACAGTTTGTACGGTAACTCCAAGACTTGTATACAGATCCTTGTTACTGTGCGACATATACAATAGTTTGTACGGTAAATCCAAGACTTGTATACAGATCCTTGTTACTGTGCGACATATTCAACAGTTTGTACGGTAACTTCAAGACTTGTATACAGATCCTTGTTACTGTGCGACATATACAATAGTTTGTACGGTAACTTCAAGACTTGTATACAGATCCTTGTTACTGTGCGACATATTCAACAGTTTGTACGGTAACTTCAAGACTTGTATACAGATCCTTGTTACTGTGCGACATATACATTAGTTTGTACGGTAAATCCAAGACTTGTATACAGATCCTTGTTACTGTGCGACATATGCAACAGTTTGTACGGTAACTCCAAGACTTGTATACAGATCCTTGTTACTGTGCGACATATACAATAGTTTGTACGGTAAATCCAAGACTTGTATACAGATCCTTGTTACTGTGCGACATATTCAACAGTTTGTACGGTAACTTCAAGACTTGTATACAGATCCTTGTTACTGTGCGACATATTCAACAGTTTGTACGGTAACTTCAAGACTTGTATACAGATCCTTGTTACTGTGCGACATATACATTAGTTTGTACGGTAAATCCAAGACTTGTATACAGATCCTTGTTACTGTGCGACATATGCAACAGTTTGTACGGTAACTCCAAGACTTGTATACAGATCCTTGTTACTGTGCGACATATACAATAGTTTGTACGGTAAATCCAAGACTTGTATACAGATCCTTGTTACTGTGCGACATATTCAACAGTTTGTACGGTAACTTCAAGACTTGTATACAGATCCTTGTTACTGTGCGACATATTCAACAGTTTGTATGGTAACTTCAAGACTTGTATACAGATCCTTGTTACTGTGCGACATATACAATAGTTTGTACGGTAACTTCAAGACTTGTATACAGATCCTTGTTTCTGTGCGACATATACAACAGTTTGTACGGTAACTACAAGACTTGTATACAGATCCTTGTTACGGTGCGACATATACAACAGTTTGTACGGTAACTACAAGATTTGTATACAGATCCTTGTTACGGTGCGACATATACAATAGTTTGTACGGTAACTACAAGACTTGTATACAGATCCTTGTTACTGTGCGACATATTCAACAGTTTGTACGGTAACTTCAAGACTTGTATACAGATCCTTGTTACTGTGCGACATATGCAACAGTTTGTACGGTAACTCCATTAAGGTTCCATTTACATGGGTGTGTGGGTTTGAAGATGAGATTCTCCAAAATATGACCGACCGTGTGGAAGATTTCTCCAAAATAAACAGTTCACCGCTGCAATGCTTAGCAAAAGCCCAAGACATGTTTATATTTTGGAAGTTAGTAATGAAACTATTTTGAGAAGATATTGGTTGAAATCTATTGGTACGTTTCGCATTTGATCTAAACGTAGCAAACACAAGTGGCTGTTTGGAATACAAGAGTAGAAAGTGGTTCAAACAGATTTTTCGGACAATATGTTCGGTTTCTAGAAAGGTTCATACGAATATGAATACGAAAGGGAAAGAAATCGGGGCTAGAAACATGGTTTCGATGGAATTCTGATTTAGAGGGGTTACAGTTTACATGTGTTTAATTTTATACAAATTACAAGATAATAGCATATAACCGTAATGGGCATCAGTAAATCAATACGCATTAATGTACAATATAGCACTTTTAAATAACACAACAAAACAGAATAATCACACAAAATTATAGTGGCTGTAAAACTTATCTTCTACATTCCATCAATAAAGACCACCATGGTAGTGGTTCGATCCCCCGCCTGACTCTAATAAAATTAACAGTCTTTCAGATGGGACGTTAAACCGAGGTCTCGTGTCGGTGCTTTACACCGTGCACGTAAAAGAACCAGAGGAGACTCTGGAATGGGTATCTGTCTGTATCATTGCACTATCCTCCAAAATCTAAAATGACTAATATCTTCAGGAGGCGTCGCTCATAATTATTATGGGCAACCGGTAGCGACGATAAATAAACGTAAAACACACACACAACATGTGGTCTATGTCTGCATGTGGGGTTTATTCAAGGGTAGCCAACCTATCTATATAGTCAAACCTGTCTTAAGCAGCCAGTCAAGGGAATCACATAAAGTGACTGCTTAACATAGGTGGTTGCTTAATAGAGGGCAAATGTATAATAAAATAACATATTGGGAATCTGAAAATTGGCTGTTTAATACAGGTCGGCTGCTTAATAGAGGTGACCACTAATATAGGTTTGACTGTAGAGGTGACCACTAATGCAGGTTTGACTGTAGAGGTGACCATTAACGCAGGTTTGACTATATAGCCAATAAGCGTGCAAAGAATCAAAGTGGCACCAACAGTTAAGGTTATATGGCGACTCTCCAGATATTATTGGTGGACGCGATCCCCAGTGCTCCTTTGAGCAGTATTCCAGGCACGGACGGACACATAGGTAGAACCACCGACCTTCCGGAAACCAGCTGGATAGCTTCATCACACGAAAGAAATCGACGCCCACAGTGGTATTCAAACCAAAAGATAGTATTTAACACATGAATCATAACATCAAACACACAAATAATACTACGCACATACAGTAATTGTAGACATGGTCTAAGAAAAACGTGTTTCAAACTCTTTGAACATCCACGTCAAACACACAAATAATACTACGCACATACAGTAATTGTAGACATGGTCTAAGAAAAACGTGTTTCAAACTCTTTGAACATCCACGTCAAACACACAAATAATATTACGCACATACAGTAATTGTAGATATGATTTAAGAAAAATGTGTTTCAAACTCTTTGAACGGTCCACGTCAAACACACAAATTATACACAATATACAGTAATTGTAGACATGGGTCTAAGAAAAATGTGTTTCAAATTCTTTGGCACATATTTACATGGTGTAAGTTTGGAGACATATATTTTATTGTACACTACCCTACAAAAGATTGTGCACAAACATATTATTCTATTTAGATAAATGTTGAAGCACAATATTGTTTTCAACAAGTACATAATTGCTACAATTTCTATTTGTTTTCAAAATCGATGATTATTTGTTACCGTAGATATATATTATAACAATATCCTTAAATAACGTATGAAATATATGTGACTCAATTCAGTGCATATTTGATTACAAATCGCTGGTGTCTTCGTCCCAGCAAAGTTAGGGTTTATTCTAGAGTGGAAAAAGGGCAGGGTGGGTAAAAAAAAAAGGCAGGGTGGGTAATAAAAAGGGCAGGGTGGGTAAAAATAAGGGCAGGGTGGGTAAAAAAAGGGCAGGGTGGGTAAAAATAAGGGCAGGGTGGGTAAAAAATGGGCAGGGTGGGTAAAAATAAGGGCAGGGTGTGTAAAAAATGGGCAGGGTGGGTAAAAAAAAGGGCAGGGTGGGTAAAAATAAGGGCAGGGTGGGTAAAAAAGGACAGGGTGGGTAAAAAAAATGGGCAGGGTAAGAAAAGAGGCAGGGTGCATTTTGAACCGCGATGAGGTGCGGGAGGGGGTATTTTGGTGTTAGCGTCTAGGTAATTTTGCTAACTTACAGTGATTGATCAACAAGGCAGTAAAAGCAGTACATATTGGTGAAAGGGAGGACGGGTTCTATGTTATATAGGTCTACCCGCCCGAAGGCACTCGTCTGTTGTGGCATCTATAAAAAAAAAAGGGAAAATCAAAGGGCAGAAGGGCGAGTCTAAAAAGGGCAGCAAGATCTTCTTTCCACTCATGAAAAACCCTTAAAATTGCTATAATTGAATTAACTATAAACAACTTTGTCATAGCACATGTTTTTGTTTTTTAAATATTTTTATATTTACGAACATTTGATAGAATTGAACTGACACCTGTCAGACAAATGACACAATCCATCATAATGCTTCAATTTACCGTATGCTTTCCAATGAAATACAGAAATTCAAACCTGAAATAGAATATGTTATTCCACTGGTTAAACGCTCGATATCTCAATGACCCATTTCTTTATTCTCTAAGTTAGTTTGTTCGAGTTTTAAGCCTTCATCAGCACCATTTTGGGCTATATTTTCTAGATATCTAATTTTGAAGCCAATAATCGAAGCAAAGTTTGTCATTTCCCAATAGGATATAAAAGTAGACAGTCATAATGGTGCAAATAAATTTCATTATTGGTGTCACATCAGTTTTACATTACTATGGAGAAAATAGCAATTTTGCAAATGTTTTACTTCAAAATAATATTAAACGAAACAATAACAAAAATGTGACATTGAGGTTTTTTGTCCTGTAGTTAGAATAACAAAATTTATAATTAAAAACAATTCAGGTCATTCAGTTTCAAAATATGAGTTTTGTTTGTTGTCCCAGATGTTAAGTTTCTGAAATATGTATAATTATAAATGATATACTTAAACCAACACTTAAATATAATATACCAGGGATCATTCAAAAGGGCGATGTGGGCAAAATTGTCGCCCTAGGGACCCTGACTTCGCCCTCTGGGGGCCCCACTTCTCCCTAAAAAAAAAAAAAATATATTTTTTGGTTTTTATGATTTTCAAACAAAATTGTGTCTAGTAAGATACACTGGCCCATTATAAAGCACTCCTTCTATTCAAATGTTGTATTTAATGGTCATACTGTGCATTTTAACCCTATTTTGCAGAAGTATATTAAAGAACACCATTTAAGGAAGCGATCACGCGCTTTCTCACTTCTCCCAAAAATTCTGACCTAGAATGAACCCTGTATACATATCAGAAAATTACACTAATTAACTACCCTAATTAACTACAGTAAATATAAAACATTGACTTTAAAGTGTCACTCATCAATATTTACAACAATTCATGTACATTGTATATTCAAAAACAATATAATTTACATACATTATTTAGATATGTGTTTATGGCCCCTTTGTTCCCTACTTACAAACAGGGATCAATTAATAGCTTACAGGGATATGTTTGTTTGTATTTGGTGTTTAACGCGACATTACATCGCAAAAAGCAAATAAAATGCTTTGCTACTACAAATTCTTCTGAATACACCGAACACTAACATTGAACCAATTTAACAGTGTTTTTGTGGTATACAAACTTTCAAATGTGAATGTAGGATTTCATATAACGGTCATCCACGCTCCTGAATTGACGTTTGTTGTCATTGAAGTCAATACTAAACATGCAATACTTTCAATTAGAGATAATGCAATTAAGATTAGTCTACAAATAAATATGCACTGGCACACATGTGAGATATCACGGTAAATATGTAGCATAACAGGATAAACGCTTTGCATTACGCATGCATGTCGACCCTATTTACATTATTTTGTTATGTCAACAAACCGATGTTTGTTTATTTGTTGAATTACTGTTTATGAGGCAAATATTTGGAAACAAATTATACCATATAATAGCAAATTACATTCTGCAGACATTTGCGTTTTCACCGATGTAGTGTCACTTTAATGTCTCACCAACAGCTATATGTATGAAAAAATGAAATGCAATCAAATATTATTAACCCGTAACATGCCAATCACGAATAAAGTCGCTTTTGCAAACAGCATAGAGCCAGATCAGACGTCTGATCAGGCTCTATGCGGCTTGCTATTTGGATAGTGGAGCTAAAACACTTGCCTGAATAGCAAACAACATAGATCCTGATCAGACGTGGCATTACGTCCCTGGATTTGCTGTTATTACATACAATAAACAAACATTCAGATAAAGTGTGTAAAAGTTTAAACTTTATTTTACAACAATTGCAAAACAAGCTTTAACAACTTATATTAATCATTCTCGTTGGTGCAGATGAGAGCGTATCTGTGTTCATTCAGATGACAACACTCCAGCTATAATTGATGGAAGAAGACACTCCGCGGGTAGAACCACCGACCTTCTGCAAGCCAGCTTGATAGCTTCATCTCTTGAAAGAAATCGACACCCCCCCCCCAGTGGTATTAGAACCTACTACGGCGAGGTGCAAGTGATTTAAGATACGTCAAACATCATCTGCTGGTAATCGATACGTTTATTTATCGTACCTCCCTAACAGTTTGTACGGTAAATCCAAGACTTGTATACAGATCCTTGTTACTGTGCGACATATACAACAGTTTGTACGGTAACTACAAGATTTGTATACAGATCCTTGTTTCTGTGCGACATATACAACAGTTTGTACGGTAAATCCAAGACTTGTATACAGATCCTTGTTACTGTGCGACATATACAACAGTTTGTACGGTAAATCCAAGACTTGTATACAAATCCTTGTTTCTGTGCGACATATACAACAGTTTGTACGGTAACTACAAGACTTGTATACAGATCCTTGTTACTGTGCGCATATACAACAGTGTGTACGGTAACTACAAGATTTGTATACAGATCCTTGTTACTGTGCGACATATACAACAGTTTGTACGGTAACTTCAAGATTTGTATACAGATCCTTGTTACTGTGCGACATATACAACAGTTTGTACGGTAACTTCAAGATTTGTATACAGATCCTTGTTACTGTGCGACATATACAACAGTTTGTACGGTAACTACAAGACTTGTATACAGATCCTTGTTACTGTGCGACATATACAACAGTTTGTACGGTAACTACAAGACTTGTATACAGATCCTTGTTACTGTGCGACATATACAACAGTTTGTACGGTAACTACAACACTTGTATACAGATCCTTGTTACTGTGCGACATATGCAACAGTTTGTACGGTAACTACAACACTTGTATACAGATCCTTGTTACTGTGCGACATATGCAACAGTTTGTACGGTAACTACAACACTTGTATACAGATCCTTGTTACTGTGCGACATATGCAACAGTTTGTACGGTAACTACAACACTTGTATACAGATCCTTGTTACTGTGCGACAGTACCTATTGTTCTAACATATTGAATACTGTATATATAAATTTTATTGGAAAATAAAATAACTGTTTTTAAAAGAATCATAATTATTATAATGCAAGATATTTGCGATATTTCCCGCATGAGACCATGATAATACGCGGTATTTCCCAATTTTGCGCGATTTTATGAAGTTTCGGTTCCCTGTAAGCTATTTATAGATCACTGACACAACACAGTAGTTAAGGGAAATTAAATGCTTCTATGTACACGGTTTACTGGCAAATAACACAAGATATTCAATGACTGTATAAATGCCAAATTAAGGTCTAAGGGAGACAACTCAATCCTGTATCTGAAAGACACTTTAAGAAAATTTAGTTGTCTCCCTTATTCCATAACATGACATTAACATCGTTTACATGATTATTCTGTTTAACTCTTTCAGCGCCGAATAAATTCATAGCAATGTGCAAACAACATAGATCCAGATCAGCCACGATGTAACGTCGCGTCTGACCAGGATCTATGTTGTTTGCTATTAGGACAGGTGCTTCAGCTCCAATGTCTGAAGAGCAATCAGCATATAGCCTGATCAGACAGAACAGAACATGCCGTCTGATCGAGGTATAGGCTGATTGGTTCTCGGCATTTGGTTCAAAGGCGCTTTTATGCAACATTGGCGGTGAACGAGTTAAGCTAACAAACTACATGAATTTATTCATTTTATTTATATTTCAGGTTTTACGCCTGCATCAGCACTATTTCGGGCTATATCGCCGGCGGGCAGTTTACCTAACAACACCTTTCCTGGGCAGGCTCCAGCGGTTAACCAGTACTTAGGTGCACCAACCTCCGTAAGAAACTGCCAACTTTTTCATATAAATGAGACACGGCCTGAGCGGGGCTCAAACCCGTGACCATCAGTGATGATAGGTTACAGTGGTATACAAGTCAGCGACCTTAACCACTCGACCACAGAGGCGGACTAAACTACATGAAATAGGATGCTTTGGTTATTAACTTATGTGAAATGTGTGTGTGATTTGCATGACACATTTAAGATATACAGTCAAACCTGTCCTAAGCAGCCAGCCAAGGGAATCACAGAATGTGGCTGCTTAGCACAGGTGGTTGCTTAACCCTTTCCCTCATAGAAGCACCTCTTGACGCCATTACCAATACGACATACCTTAACCCTTTCCCTCATAGAAGCACCTCTTGACACCATTACCAATACGACATACATTGACAATGTAGTAGCCAAACCAATGTTCATAATAAAGGCCAGAATCTCATGTAGTCCCAGTAATATCTATGGAGGTGGGATAGATATGACGACTACTTATCCACTGCATGATAGCTAAATGGCTGTCGTTTGTATGGAGATATAATAGTATATTAACCTAAATCTCATGTAGTCCCAGTAATATCTATGGAGGTGGGATAGATATGGCGACTACTTATCCACTGCATGATAGCTAAATGGCTGTCGTTTGTATGGAGATATAATAGTATATTAACCTAAATCTCTATGTAGTCCCAGTAATATCTATGGAGGTGGGATAGATATGGCGACTACTTATCCACTGCATGATAGCTAAATGGCTGTCGTTTGTAGGGAGATATAATAGTATATTAACCTAAATCTCTATGAAAGGAAAGGGTTAATAGAGGTCAAATGCATAATAAAACAACATATTGGGAATCTGGGTAATGGCTGCTTAATACAGGTTGGCTGCTTAGTAGAGGTGACCACTAACACAGGTTTGACTGTATATACACTGCAGGTTCTCAACAGAAATATGGCCGTATGGTAAATACACGTGCCCTTGGCTATAATTGTAGCTAGCAGGAACTCACAAAGAGGAAATGGAATACACGTGGAGGACACGTGGAATACACGTGGAGGACACGTGGAATACACGTGGAGGACACTGATGTTCCTATGTATCTCAATCAGAAATATTACAAACACCATTGTAACACTCGCAAAACATATCACATACAGTCAAACCTGTCTATAAAGGCCACCCTTGGGAAAGTCAAAAAGTGGCATTTGTTGGCAGGTGGCGTCTAAATAGAGGGTTAAAAAAATTTCCGTATTTCAATTGTTGTAAATAACCATGTACATGATACAAAATAAATATGTTGAAACAAACTATTTTGTAAAATTTTAGAAACAGTTTTCGCGACTGCGCTTATAGCGATTCCAGATTGTTTGCGTTCGGGGGGTTTAAAGTCGGAGCAGCAGCCTAGGTCATATGGCAATTCTCCAGCTATTATTGGTGGAGGAAGATCCTGGGTGCCCCTCCGAGCGTTATTTCTACCAGGGCAGAACAACTGCCATTTGAAGTCCACCATACCCACTCGGTGACAGAGGCCCCTACATATCTGTACTGTTTCAATCAAAACAATTACATCACCTACCCAAACTTTTCGAACCAGTTTTCGAGTTGTATCAACATTCCACAGCTTGGACCCCGAGCATCATGATATAAATATATATATATATAATGGGGAGCATCATGAGATATATATAATGGGGTCCTTACCCCGAGCATCACGAGATATATATAATGGGGTCCCTACCCCGAGCATCATGAGATATATATAATGGGGTCCTTACCCCGAGCATCATGAGATATATATAATGAGGTCCTTACCCCGAGCATCATGAGATATATATAATGGGGTCCTTACCCCGAGCATCACGAGATATATATAATGGGGTCCCTACCCCGAGCATCACCAGATATATATAATTTCACAATTTCTCTTTATAAATCCCACTAACAATTAACAGACTGGTTCACCATTTCTCTTTATGAACTCCACTAACATCACAAACTGGTTCACCATTTCTCTTTATAAACTCCACTAACAATTAACCGACTGGTTCACCATTTCTCTTTATAAACTCCACTAACAATTAACCGACTGGTTCACCATTTCTCTTTGTATGTATGTTCCTTTAATGTCAAACCCCTCGCGGGGACTTAGACATGTTTTCCTGGGCATGCTTAGCCGACCTAAACGATTAACCAGTACTAAGCAATGTGTGTGAGGTGCCTTGCTCAATGACACTACATACGTGGCCTAACCGAGTATCGAACCCGGGACCGTTCGATTCCAAATCCGACGCTCTACCACTGGACCACGGACGCCACACTCTTTATAAACTCCACTAACATCACAGACTGGTTCACCATTTCTCTTTATAAACTCCACTAACAATTAACAGACTGGTTCACCATTTCTCTTTATAAACTCCACTAACAATTAACAGACTGGTTCACAATTTCTCTTTATAAACTCCACTAACAATTAACAGACTGGTTCACCATTTATCTTTATAAAACCCACTAACAATTAACAGACTGGTTCACCATTTCTCTTTATAAACTCCGCTAACAATTAACCGACTAATCGTCTAAGTACTCCACGTAATACTGGGCTTCCTTCAGATATTGCTTTATTCTGGTCGGTACAGGGAGGTGGTCGATGTGATCTCGGCGTACCAGCTGTAGAATCCGAAACCGACACATATGTTGGAGAGATCGCATCTGTATAAACCTGAAAGTGTTTGGTTAATAAAAAGATATCATAGAATTCAGAACTGACACTGTAAATTACTTACATATAAAAAAAATTCGTCATTTTCCAATGTCCGATTTCCCCCATTATATTTATGTGTGTGGAAATCATGCGGACGACAGTTAATAATATTAAGAGTTATAGTGACATACAGCAATTAACTACAAAGGTCAAGCTCCAGTAAATACCGTAAATCCCTAACTCCACAATACACGCCATACAACACCTTTATCACTTTCCCACAAATAGCCGCAATGCCGCAACGTTATCTCTTGTCATAGATACGGATTATTGTGTGCCTATTGCTTATCAGCAGTATGGAGGTAACATTTCAATTCCAGAAAAATCCTTGATTGGTTCTTTTACATTCCCGGTGTATAGCACCGATATGCGACTCCTCACTTTATAAAACCAGTCTGAAAAACGATTAATATGATCAGGGTGAGACATGGGATAGAAACTATAATGATCCCTGAATTAGCAGTTCCACGAGCTATCCACTGGACATTGCTTGAGCTATCCACTGGACATTGCTTGAGCTATCCACTGGACATTGCTTGAGCTATCCACTGGACATTGCTTGAGCTATCCACTGGACATTGCTTGAGCTATCCACTGGACATTGCTTGAGCTATCCACTGGACATTGCTTGAGCTATCCACTGGACATTGCTTGAGCTATCCACTGGACATTGCTTGAGCTATCCACTGGACATTGCTTGAGCTATCCACTGGACATTGCACGAGCTATCCACTGGACATTGCACGAGCTATCCACTGGACATTGCTTGAGCTATCCACTGGACATTGCTTGATATATCCACTGGACATTGCTTGAGCTATCCACTGGACGTTGCTTGAGCTGTCCACTGGACGTTGCTTGAGCTGTCCACTGGACGTTGCTTGAGCTGTCCACTGGACGTTGCTTGAGCTGTCCACTGGACGTTGCTTGAGCTATCCACTGGACATTGCTTGAGCTATCCACTGGACATTGCTTGAGCTATCCACTGGACATTGCTTGAGCTATCCACTGGACATTGCTTGAGCTATCCACTGGACATTGCTTGAGCTATCCACTGGACATTGCTTGAGCTATCCACTGGACATTGCTTGAGCTATCCACTGGACATTGCTTGAGCTATCCACTGGACATTGCTCGAGCTATCCACTGGACATTGCTCGAGCTATCCACTGGACATTGCTCGAGCTATCCACTGGACATTGCTCGAGCTATCCACTGGACATTGCTTGAGCTATCCACTGGACATTGCTCGAGCTATCCACTGGACATTGCTCGAGCTATCCACTGGACATTGCTCGAGCTATCCACTGGACATTGCTTGAGCTATCCACTGGACATTGCTTGAGCTATCCACTGGACATTGCTTGAGCTATCCACTGGACATTGCTTGAGCTATCCACTGGACATTGCTTGAGCTATCCACTGGACATTGCTTGAGCTATCCACTGGACATTGCTTGAGCTATCCACTGGACATTGCTTGAGCTATCCACTGGACATTGCTTGAGCTATCCACTGGACATTGCTTGAGCTATCCACTGGACATTGCTTGAGCTATCCACTGGACATTGCTTGAGCTATCCACTGGACATTGCTTGAGCTATCCACTGGACATTGCTTGAGCTATCCACTGGACATTGCTTGAGCTATCCACTGGACATTGCTTGAGCTATCCACTGGACATTGCTTGAGCTATCCACTGGACATTGCTTGAGCTATCCACTGGACATTGCTTGAGCTATCCACTGGACATTGCTTGAGCTATCCACTGGACATTGCTTGAGCTATCCACTGGACATTGCTTGAGCTATCCACTGGACATTGCTTGAGCTATCCACTGGACATTGCTTGAGCTATCCACTGGACATTGCTTGAGCTATCCACTGGACATTGCTTGAGCTATCCACTGGACATTGCTTGAGCTATCCACTGGACATTGCTTGAGCTATCCACTGGACATTGCACGAGCTATCCACTGGACATTGCTTGAGCTATCCACTGGACATTGCTTGAGCTATCCACTGGACATTGCTTGAGCTATCCACTGGACATTGCTTGAGCTATCCACTGGACATTGCTTGAGCTATCCACTGGACATTGCTTGAGCTATCCACTGGACATTGCTTGAGCTATCCACTGGACATTGCTTGAGCTATCCACTGGACATTGCTTGAGCTATCCACTGGACATTGCTTGAGCTATCCACTGGACATTGCTTGAGCTATCCACTGGACATTGCTTGAGCTATCCACTGGACATTGCTTGAGCTATCCACTGGACATTGCTTGAGCTATCCACTGGACATTGCTTGAGCTATCCACTGGACATTGCTTGAGCTATCCACTGGACATTGCTTGAGCTATCCACTGGACATTGCTTGAGCTATCCACTGGACATTGCTTGAGCTATCCACTGGACATTGCTTGAGCTATCCACTGGACATTGCTTGAGCTATCCACTGGACATTGCTTGAGCTATCCACTGGACATTGCTCGAGCTATCCACTGGACATTGCACGAGCTATCCACTGGACATTGCACGAGCTATCCACTGGACATTGCACGAGCTATCCACTGGACATTGCTTGAGCTATCCACTGGACATTGCTTGATATGTCCACTGGACGTTGCTTGAGCTGTCCACTGGACGTTGCTTGAGCTGTCCACTGGACGTTGCTTGAGCTATCCACTGGACGTTGCTTGAGCTATCCACTGGACATTGCTTGAGCTATCCACTGGACATTGCTTGAGCTATCCACTGGACATTGCTTGAGCTATCCACTGGACATTGCTTGAGCTATCCACTGGACATTGCACGAGCTATCCACTGGACATTGCTTGAGCTATCCACTGGACATTGCTTGATATATCCACTGGACATTGCTTGAGCTATCCACTGGACGTTGCTTGAGCTGTCCACTGGACGTTGCTTGAGCTGTCCACTGGACGTTGCTTGAGCTGTCCACTGGACGTTGCTTGAGCTGTCCACTGGACGTTGCTTGAGCTATCCACTGGACGTTGCTTGAGCTATCCACTGGACATTGCTTGAGCTATCCACTGGACATTGCTTGAGCTATCCACTGGACATTGCTTGAGCTATCCACTGGACATTGCTTGAGCTATCCACTGGACATTGCTCGAGCTATCCACTGGACATTGCTCGAGCTATCCACTGGACATTGCTTGAGCTATCCACTGGACATTGCTCGAGCTATCCACTGGACATTGCTTGAGCTATCCACTGGACATTGCTTGAGCTATCCACTGGACATTGCTTGAGCTATCCACTGGACTTGCTTGAGCTATCCACTGGACATTGCTTGAGCTATCCACTGGACATTGCTTGAGCTATCCACTGGACATTGCTTGAGCTATCCACTGGACATTGCTTGAGCTATCCACTGGACATGCTTGAGCTATCCACTGGACATTGCTTGAGCTATCCACTGGACATTGCTTGAGCTATCCACTGGACATTGCTTGAGCTATCCACTGGACATTGCTTGAGCTATCCACTGGACATTGCTTGAGCTATCCACTGGACATTGCTTGAGCTATCCACTGGACATTGCTTGAGCTATCCACTGGACATTGCTTGAGCTATCCACTGGACATTGCTTGAGCTATCCACTGGACATTGCTTGAGCTATCCACTGGACATTGCTTGAGCTATCCACTGGACATTGCTTGAGCTATCCACTGGACATTGCACGAGCTATCCACTGGACATTGCATGAGCTATCCACTGGACATTGCTTGAGCTATCCACTGGACATTGCTTGAGCTATCCACTGGACATTGCTTGAGCTATCCACTGGACATTGCTTGAGCTATCCACTGGACATTGCTTGAGCTATCCACTGGACATTGCTTGAGCTATCCACTGGACATTGCTTGAGCTATCCACTGGACATTGCTTGAGCTATCCACTGGACATTGCTTGAGCTATCCACTGGACATTGCTTGAGCTATCCACTGGACATTGCTTGAGCTATCCACTGGACATTGCTTGAGCTATCCACTGGACATTGCTTGAGCTATCCACTGGACATTGCTTGAGCTATCCACTGGACATTGCTTGAGCTATCCACTGGACATTGCTTGAGCTATCCACTGGACATTGCTTGAGCTATCCACTGGACATTGCACGAGCTATCCACTGGACATTGCTTGAGCTATCCACTGGACATTGCTTGAGCTATCCACTGGACATTGCTTGAGCTATCCACTGGACATTGCTTGAGCTATCCACTGGACATTGCTTGAGCTATCCACTGGACATTGCTTGAGCTATCCACTGGACATTGCTTGAGCTATCCACTGGACATTGCTTGAGCTATCCACTGGACATTGCTTGAGCTATCCACTGGACATTGCACGAGCTATCCACTGGACATTGCTTGAGCTATCCACTGGACATTGCTTGATATATCCACTGGACATTGCTTGAGCTATCCACTGGACTTGCTTGAGCTGTCCACTGGACGTTGCTTGAGCTGTCCACTGGACGTTGCTTGAGCTATCCACTGGACATTGCTCGAGCTATCCACTGGACATTGCTCGAGCTATCCACTGGACATTGCTCGAGCTATCCACTGGACATTGCTCGAGCTATCCACTGGACATTGCTCGAGCTATCCACTGGACATTGCTCGAG
>JABXNX010003975.1:0-19243 GCA_014843695.1 Archivesica marissinica
TTTAACAGTAATACAGCTTTAAGCCAAACATAACATGACGACTTAGCATTGGACATCCTTAAATAATGGAAGGATATTTTGTATTGCAACTGTCCGGTGCACTCACTCTATGCCAGTCGTTTATATTGTTTTCTAATTATACTCTATTTGTTAATGCAATGTATTGTTACTGCATCGGACAGTCGAGAGCGATATTTCCTAATAGCTCTTATGATAACAAAACTGCAAAAATGATATAAACATACATACATCAGTCTACGTGGACCTTCTATTACATACTATGTATATAAAAAGTATATACTTAACTTACATTATCATGCATTCTGGTAGGAGGCTTCTTTTTTCACAAAAATTGTTGAAATACCTAAAAACAGCTATAACATGAGTTTGAAAATTTGCACGTTTAATGTTAGGGGATTAGGGAATATTTTAAAGCGAAAACAAATTTTTGCATGGTTGAAAGACAATAATTTTGATATTTGTATTTTACAAGAAACACATTACAATCCAAATGATGCTAAAAAATGGAAAGACGACTGGGGTACGGAAGCATATTTTAGTGGCAACAAAAGCAACAGCGCAGGCGTATGCATTCTAGTGGCCGAACAACTCAATCTTAAATCTATAAAGTACACTGAAATAATATGTGGAAGGCTAATAACAATGGAATTTGAATATCACGATGAATCTTTTCTTATGATGAATATGTATGGTCCAAACAAAGATGAAACAATATTTTTTGAAAAATTAAACCAGTTTCTAAAGGAACACGAAGAAAAAAATCTAATAATTGGAGGCGATTATAATGTAGTTCTGGACCCAGCTATTGATAAGAAAAACGGACAGAAAAACACACATACAAAATGTAGAAATAAATTACAGTCAATAATAAACCAATTTCAACTAGTAGATGCATGGCGAGTACTTAATAAGGAGAAATCACAATTTACTTGGCATTCAAACGATAAACCTCCTATATTTTGTAGACTAGATCTGTTTTTAATATCTGATAACCTTTTAAATAAAACTACCAATTGTAAAATTAAAGTAGGTATAAAGTCAGACCATTCTATCGTAATTATAAATCTCAATATATCTAATCAACCAAAAGGAAGAGGATATTTCAAATTAAATAATAGTCTTATCCTTCAGAAAGATTACCAAGAAATAATAAGGAAAATTATTATTGAAACTGCCAATATCAATAAAGGAGCTAATCCAAATACAATTTGGGAAGTTATTAAAGGTAACATACGGAATGAAACAATCAAATATGCATCGAAACAGAAAAAGGAAGAAACTAAAAGTGAAAATGATATAAAAAATCATATAAATGAAATAGAAAATGAAATATCGAAAGAAACTGAAGAAAATAAATTACATAAGCTTAAGACAACATTTGATACTTTAAAAAAAAACCTAGACAAAGTATATGAACATAGACTAAATGGAATAATTATACGATCAAAGGCCTCACACGTTGAATTTGGTGAAAAAAACAGTAAATTATTTGCAAACCTAGAAAAACGAAACTCACAAAAAAAAGTTATGTCGCAGCTAATTGTCAACGGAATTATTATAAATAATCAACCGGAAATTATAGAGAAACAAAAGCAATTCTTTGAAAAATTATACAGATATGTAGACCAACAACCATCTTATTACAACTTCATGGACATACATATGAATATTTTGGATGAAGAAGAAACACTAATATGTAAAGGTGATACTATTAAAGAAGATGAATGTGCTATAGCGCTAAAAAGCATGAACAATAATAAAAGTCCTGGCTCGGACGGTCTGACTGCAGAATTTTTCAAGATATTCTGGAATGATCTTAAGCAATATTACATAAACTCAATTAACTTTTCATATGTAAACCTACAACTTACAGAACTTCAAAAACAAGGAATAATTACAATGTTGCCAAAAGGAAATAAAGATACAAAATACATAGAAAACTGGAGACCAATTAGTTTATTGAACATCGATTACAAAATTGCTACCAAAGTTATTGCAAACCGAATTAAAAAAGTACTTCCAAAAATTATTCATCAATCTCAAACAGGATTTGTGAAAGGCCGCTATATAGGTGAAAATATTCGTCTAATTATAGAACTTCTTGAACAATTAGAGAATAAACCGGACGAATCAATATTATTATTCTCAGATTTTGAAAAAGCCTTTGATAGCTTAAATCATAACTTCTTATTCGACACTCTAAAACACTTTAACTTTGATGACACTTTAATACAATGGATCAAACTTTTTTACGAGGATGCTAAGAGCTGTGTCATTAGTAATGGCCATATGTCCAATTTTTTCAGCATTAAAAAGGGCGTACGTCAAGGATGTCCTTTATCGCCGTATTTATTCATTATATGCATCGAATTATTGTCTAACTGTATTACTAATAATAAGGATGTAAAAGGTATAAAGATTAATAACTTGGAAATAAAAAATATTCTTTTTGCAGACGATGCTACCTTTGTTACGGATGGCTCGAGAAAATCATTTGAAACACTTATGACATTCTGGACAATTACAGCTATATTTCTGGTCTAAAATTAAACAATAAAAAATGCACAGCTCTAAGAGCTGGTTCATTAAAAGAAACAGACATACAATTTCTAAAAGGTAAAAAGTTCACCTGGACATCAGAAAGTGCACATTCTTTAGGAATAACATTTTATACAGAAACACGATATTGTTACACAAAAAACATAGAATCGAAAATCAGGGATTTTGAAAACTGTTTGAAGCAATGGCATCATCGTAAACTAACGTTACTGGGAAAGGTCACTGTAATTAAATCGTTTGCACTCCCAAAATTAATCTACCCTATGTCAATGTTGCCAAATGTACACAAGTCTGAAATTAAACATATAGAAAAAGTAACACACACATTCCTTTGGGACGGAAAACCGGATAAGATTAAAAGAGAAACACTCAAACAAGACTACTGTAAAGGGGGACTTAAAATGATCGATTTTGAAAAGTTTATGCACGCCACAAAAGGCAGTTGGGTACAACGTTTATTAGAAACTAATAACAGATCGTTTATAAAGCAGATATAGAGTTCACAACTACTGTCTTTCGGGGGAAATTTAATCTTTGAATGTAATATAAATGAAAATGATGTCAAAAATAAACTTAAAGGGAAACCGTTTTTGACAGATATCATACTGTCATGGAATAAGATAAAACTTGTAAGCAACCAAGCAAACACGAACAAAGAAATATTATGGAATAATCGTTTAATTCAAAATAATAATAACACATTTTACTATAAAACATGGTACAACAAGGGAATTAAATACCTAGAACACTTATATGATTTCAGAAAAAATACATTCTACTCGTTTACGGACCTAACAAACATATATGATATACATATAAATGATTTTCTTAAATATAATTCACTAATAGCAAGCATACCTAACCATTTCAAAATTAAAATATCTCTGGAACAAGTATACATCGAACCTCAACATGCAAGAACACTAAATGAATTCATAAACAAACTGAGAGTAAACAAATACCTATATCAGTTCCAATTGAAACATGATGCAACTAGTCCAGTAACATCGCATAGTAAATGGGAAACAGTCATATCAAACAGTACATTTAATTGGACAACTATTTACAGCAACACATTTACATCTACTATTGACACAAAACTTAGGAACTTTCAGTTCAAATTTCTACATAGAGCGATTCCAACAAACAAGTTATTAATGAAACAACATATAGTAAATTGCAATCTATGTGACTTTTGTTCTATGTATACCGAAAGCATAGAGCATTTGTTTTGGGAGTGCTTGCCAATCCAAACATTTTGGAATGATTTGTGTAACTATTTCAAGCAACAAGGATTTGATTTCTGTATAAATTATGAATTAGTTTGTTTCTTACACACAGACAAGACAAATCACGCTGATGCCAAAAACTTTATATTGCTCTTAGCAAAGTATTATATCTTCATAAATAAGTTTAGAAAAACGTTACCAAACTTACCAGTCTTTAAAAATTACTTAAAGAGTAGAATAAACATAGAACAACATATCGCCTTTTCAGGAGATAAAATAGAAAAACATAATAAAAAATGGAAAATTATACCCCTAACATAACTGACAAATATCAAAAAATGATAACACACAAACAATGAGTGAAAAAAGATGCCTCCTATCCAACATGCATATTTATTCCTTAAAAAATATATACAGCTACGTCCTATATTTCTGTACTTGCTGGGTTTGAATGCGTGCGTGGGTGTTGGTTGTGTGAGTGAATGGGGGATGTAAGTGTGAATACGAGGCTATGTATGTGAGGGAGAAAGAGAGAATGATAGATTTAAATAATTTTGTAACTTGACCACATTTGATAAATATGTACACATTTGCAAATAATTTCTGTTATTATCAAACTGTTAAATGTATAATTTTGTGAAATGTGTTTAAATAACAAAATAAATATATTCAATAATAAAAAATAAAAAGATTGTCCCCCATGCTATATGTGAATGGAGAGGGTAACACAAGAGTGTCCCCATGCTATATGTGAATGGAGAGGGTAACACAAGAGTGTCTCCATGATATATGTGAATGGAGAGCGTAACACAAGAGTGTCTCCATGCTATATGAGATTTGAGAGGGTAACACAAGTGTCCCCATGCTATATGTGAATGGAGAGGGTAACACAAGAGTGTATCCATGCTATATGTGAATGGAGAGGTTAACACAAGAGTGTCCCCAATGCTATATGTGAATGGAGAGGTTAACACAAGATTGTCTCCATGCCATATGTGAATGGAGAGGGTAACATAAGATTGTCCCCCATGCCACCTGTGAATGGAGAGGGTAACACAAGATTGTCCCCCATGCTATATGTGAATGGAGAGGTTAACACAAGATTGTCTCCATGCCATATGTGAATGGAGAGAGTAACACAAGAGTGTCCCCCATGCTATATGTGAATGGAGAGGGTAACACAAGATTGTCCCCCATGCCATATGTGAATGGAGAGGGTAACACAAGATTGTCCCCCATGCTATATGTGAATATAGAGGGTAACACAAGAGTGTCCCACATGCCATATGTGAATGGAGAGGGTAAAACAAGATTGTCTCCATGCCATATGTGAATGGAGAGGGTAACACAAGATTGTCCCCCATGCTATATGTGAATGGAGAGGGCAACACAAGATTGTCCCCATTGCCACCTGTGAATGGAGAGGGTAACACAAGATTGTCCCCCATGCCATATGTGAATGGAGAGGGTAACACAAGATTGTCCCCCATGCTATATGTGAATGGAGAGGGTAACATAAGATTGTCCCCATGCTATATGTGAATGGAGAGGGTAACACAAGATTGTCCCCCATGCTATATGTGAATGGAGAGGGTAACACAAGAGTGTCCCCATGCTATATGTGAATGGAGAGGGTAACACAAGATTGTCCCCCATGCTATATGTGAATGGAGAGGGTAACACAAGATTGTCCCCATGCTATATGTGAATGGAGAGGGTAACACAAGATTGTCCCCATGCCATATGTGAATGGAGAGGGTAACACAAGTTCCCCATGCTATATGTGAATGGAGAGGGTAACACAAGATTTGTGTTTATGTGAATGGAGAGGGTAACACAGTGTCCCCATGCTATATGTGAATGGAGAGGGTAACACAAGAGTGTTCCCATGCTATATGTGAATGGAGAGGGTAACACATGAATGTCTCAATGATATATGTGAATGGAGAGGGTAACACAAGAGTGTTCCCATGCTATATGTGAATGGAGAGGGTAACACAAGAGTGTCTCCATGCTATATGAGAATGGAGAGGGTAACACAAGTGTCCCCATGCTATATGTGAATGGAGAGGGTAACAAATGAGTGTCTCCATGCTATATGTGAATGGAGAGGGTAACACAAGATTGTCTCAATGCTATATGTGAATGGAGAGGTTAACACAAGATTGTCCCCCATGCTATATGTGAATGGAGAGGGTAACATAAGATTGTCCCCCATGCCACCTGTGAATGGAGAGGGTAACACAAGATTGTCCTCCATGCTATATGTGAATGGAGAGGTTAACACAAGATTGTCTCCATGCCATATGTGAAAGGAGAGGGTAACACAAGTGTCCCCATGCTATATGTGAATGGAGAGGGTAACACATGAATGTCTCAATGATATATGTGAATGGAGAGGGTAAAACAAGAGTGTTCCCATGCTATATGTGAATGGAGAGGGTAACACAAGAGTGTCTCCATGCTATATGTGAATGGAGAGGGTAACACAAGTGTCCCCATGCTATATGTGAATGGAGAGGGTAACAAAAGAGTGTCTCCATGCTATATGTGAATGGAGAGGGTAACACAAGATTGTCTCCATGCTATATGTGAATGGAGAGGTTAACACAAGATTGTCCCCCATGCTATATGTGAATGGAGAGGGTAACATAAGATTGTCCCCCATGCCACCTGTGAATGGAGAGGGTAACACAAGAGTGTCCCCCATGCTATATGTGAATGGAGAGGGTAACACAAGATTGTCCGCCATGCCATATGTGAATGGAGAGGGTAACACAAGATTGTCCCCCATGCTATATGTGAATGGAGAGGGTAACACAAGATTGTCCCCATGCTATATGTGAATGGAGAGGGTAACACAAGATTGTCCCCATGCCATATGTGAATGGAGAGGGTAACACAAGAGTGTCTCCATGCTATATGTGAATGGAGAGGGTAACACAAGATTGTCGCCCATGCTATATGTGAATGGAGAGGGTAACACAAGAGTGTCCCCATGCTATATGTGAATGGAGAGGGTAACACAAGAGTGTCTCCATGCTATATGTGAATAGAGAGGGTAACATAAGATTGTCGCCCTTGCTATATGTGAATGGAGAGGGCAACACAAGATTGTCCCCCATGCTATATGTGAATGGAGAGGGTAACACAAGACTGTCTCCCATGCTATATGTGAATGGAGAGGGTAACACAAGAGTGTCCCCCTTGCTATATGTGAATGGAGAGGGTAACACAAGATTGTCCCCCATGCTATATGTGAATGGAGAGGGTAACACAAGATTGTCCCCCATGCTATATGTGAATGGAGAGGGTAACACAAGATTGTCCCCCATGCTATATGTGAATGGAGAGGGTAACACAAGATTGTCCCCCATGCTATATGTGAATGGAGAGGGTAACACAAGATTGTCCCCCATGCTATATGTGAATGGAGAGGGTAACACAAGATTGTCCCCCATGCTATATGTGAATGGAGAGGGTAACACAAGATTGTCCCCCATGCTATATGTGAATGGAGAGGGTAACACAAGATTGTCCCCCATGCTATATGTGAATGGAGAGGGTAACACAAGAGTGTCCCCATGCTATATGTGAATGGAGAGGGTAACACAAGAGTGTCTCCATGCTATATGTGAATGGAGAGGGTAACACAAGAGTGTCCCCATGCTATATGTGAATGGAGAGGGTAACACAAGAGTGTCTCCATGCTATATGTGAATGGAGAGGGTAACACAAGTGTCCCCATGCTATATGTGAATGGAGAGGGTAACACAAGAGTGTCTCCATGCTATATGTGAATGGAGAGGGTAACACAAGATTGTCTCCATGCTATATGTGAATGGAGAGGTTAACACAAGATTGTCCCCCATGCTATATGTGAATGGAGAGGGTAACATAAGATTGTCCCCCATGCCACCTGTGAATGGAGAGGGTAACACAAGATTGTCCTCCATGCTATATGTGAATGGAGAGGTTAACACAAGATTGTCTCCATGCCATATGTGAATGGAGAGGGTAACACAAGAGTGTCCCCCATGCCATATGTGAATGGAGAGGGTAACACAAGAGTGTCCCCCATGCTATATGTGAATGGAGAGGGTAACACAAGATTGTCCGCCATGCCATATGTGAATGGAGAGGGTAACACAAGATTGTCCCCCATGCTATATGTGAATGGAGAGGGTAACACAAGATTGTCCCCCATGCCATATGTGAATGGAGAGGGTAACACAAGATTGTCCCCCATGCTATATGTGAATGGAGAGGGTAACACAAGATTGTCCCCCATGCTATATGTGAATGGAGAGGGTAACACAAGATTGTCCCCCATGCTATATGTGAATGGAGAGGGTAACACAAGATTGTCCCCATGCTATATGTGAATGGAGAGGGTAACACAAGAGTGTCCCCCATGCTATATGTGAATGGAGAGGGTAACACAAGATTGTCCCCCATGCTATATGTGAATGGAGAGGGTAACACAAGATTGTCCCCCATGCTATATGTGAATGGAGAGGGTAACACAAGATTGTCCCCCATGCTATATGTGAATGGAGAGGGTAACACAAGAGTGTCCCCATGCTATATGTGAATGGAGAGGGTAACACAAGAGTGTCTCCATGATATATGTGAATGGAGAGGGTAACACAAGAGTGTTCCCATGCTATATGTGAATGGAGAGGGTAACACAAGAGTGTCTCCATGCTATATGTGAATGGAGAGGGTAACACAAGTGTCCCCATGCTATATGTGAATGGAGAGGGTAACAAAAGAGTGTCTCCATGCTATATGTGAATGGAGAGGGTAACACAAGATTGTCTCCATGCTATATGTGAATGGAGAGGTTAACACAAGATTGTCCCCCATGCTATATGTGAATGGAGAGGGTAACATAAGATTGTCCCCCATGCCACCTGTGAATGGAGAGGGTAACACAAGATTGTCCCCATGCTATATGTGAATGGAGAGGTTAACACAAGATTGTCTCCATGCCATATGTGAATGGAGAGGGTAACACAAGATTGTCCCCCATGCTATATGTGAATGGAGAGGGTAACACAAGAGTGTCCCCCATGCTATATGTGAATGGAGAGGGTAACACAAGATTGTCCCCATGCTATATGTGAATGGAGAGGGTAACACAAGATTGTCCCCCATGCTATATGTGAATGGAGAGGGTAACACAAGATTGTCCCCATGCCATATGTGAATGGAGAGGGTAACACAAGATTGTCCCCCATGCCATATGTGAATGGAGAGGGTAACACAAGATTGTCCCCCATGCTATATGTGAATGGAGAGGGTAACACAAGATTGTCCCCATGCTATATGTGAATGGAGAGGGTAACACAAGATTGTCCCCCATGCTATATGTGAATGGAGAGGGTAACACAAGATTGTCCCCCTGCTATATGTGAATGGAGAGGGTAACACAAGATTGTCCCCATGCTATATGTGAATGGAGAGGGTAACACAAGAGTGTCCCCATGCTATATGTGAATGGAGAGGGTAACACAAGAGTGTCTCCATGCTATATGTGAATGGAGAGGGTAACACAAGATTGTCCCCCATGCTATATGTGAATGGAGAGGGTAACACAAGATTGTCCCCCATGCTATATGTGAATGGAGAGGGTAACACAAGATTGTCTCCCATGCTATATGTGAATGGAGAGGGTAACATAAGATTGTCCCCCATGCTATATGTGAATGGAGAGGGCAACATAACATTGTCCCCCATGCTACCTGTGAATGGAGAGGGTAACACAAGATTGTCTCCATGCCATATGTGAATGGAGAGGGTAACACAAGATTGTCCCCCATGCTATATGTGAATGGAGAGGGTAACACAAGATTGTCTCCCTTGCTATATGTGAATGGAGAGGGTAACACAAGATTGTCCCCCTTGCTATATGTGAATGGAGAGGGTAACACAAGATTGTCCCCCTTGCTATATGTGAATGGAGAGGTTAACACAAGATTGTCCCCCATGCTATATGTGAATGGAGAGGGTAACACAAGATTGTCCCCCATGCTATATGTGAATGGAGAGGGTAACACAAGATTGTCCCCCATGCTATATGTGAATGGAGAGGGTAACACAAGAGTGTCCCCATGCTATATGTGAATGGAGAGGGTAACACAAGATTGTCCCCCATGCTATATGTGAATGGAGAGGGTAACACAAGATTGTCCCCCATGCCATATGTGAATGGAGAGGGTAACACAAGATTGTCCCCATGCTATATGTGAATGGAGAGGGTAACACAAGATTGTCCCCCATGCTATATGTGAATGGAGAGGGTAACACAAGATTGTCCCCCATGCTATATGTGAATGGAGAGGGTAACACAAGATTGTCCCCCATGCTATATGTGAATGGAGAGGGTAACACAAGAGTGTCCCCATGCTATATGTGAATGGAGAGGGTAACACAAGATTGTCCCCCATGCTATATGTGAATGGAGAGGGTAACACAAGATTGTCCCCCATGCTATATGTGAATGGAGAGGGTAACATAAGAGTGTCCCCCATGCTATATGTGTATGGAGAGGGTAACACAAGATTGTCCCCCATGCCATATGTGAATGGAGAGGGTAACACAAGATTGTCTCCATGCCATATGTAAATGGAGAGGGTAACACAAGATTGTCCCCCATGTTTAACAGTAATACAGCTTTAAGCCAAACATAACATGACGACTTAGCATTGGACATCCTTAAATAATGGAAGGATATTTTGTATTGCAACTGTCCGGTGCACTCACTCTATGCCAGTCGTTTATATTGTTTTCTAATTATACTCTATTTGTTAATGCAATGTATTGTTACTGCATCGGACAGTCGAGAGCGATATTTCCTAATAGCTCTTATGATAACAAAACTGCAAAAATGATATAAACATACATACATCAGTCTACGTGGACCTTCTATTACATACTATGTATATAAAAAGTATATACTTAACTTACATTATCATGCATTCTGGTAGGAGGCTTCTTTTTTCACAAAAATTGTTGAAATACCTAAAAACAGCTATAACATGAGTTTGAAAATTTGCACGTTTAATGTTAGGGGATTAGGGAATATTTTAAAGCGAAAACAAATTTTTGCATGGTTGAAAGACAATAATTTTGATATTTGTATTTTACAAGAAACACATTACAATCCAAATGATGCTAAAAAATGGAAAGACGACTGGGGTACGGAAGCATATTTTAGTGGCAACAAAAGCAACAGCGCAGGCGTATGCATTCTAGTGGCCGAACAACTCAATCTTAAATCTATAAAGTACACTGAAATAATATGTGGAAGGCTAATAACAATGGAATTTGAATATCACGATGAATCTTTTCTTATGATGAATATGTATGGTCCAAACAAAGATGAAACAATATTTTTTGAAAAATTAAACCAGTTTCTAAAGGAACACGAAGAAAAAAATCTAATAATTGGAGGCGATTATAATGTAGTTCTGGACCCAGCTATTGATAAGAAAAACGGACAGAAAAACACACATACAAAATGTAGAAATAAATTACAGTCAATAATAAACCAATTTCAACTAGTAGATGCATGGCGAGTACTTAATAAGGAGAAATCACAATTTACTTGGCATTCAAACGATAAACCTCCTATATTTTGTAGACTAGATCTGTTTTTAATATCTGATAACCTTTTAAATAAAACTACCAATTGTAAAATTAAAGTAGGTATAAAGTCAGACCATTCTATCGTAATTATAAATCTCAATATATCTAATCAACCAAAAGGAAGAGGATATTTCAAATTAAATAATAGTCTTATCCTTCAGAAAGATTACCAAGAAATAATAAGGAAAATTATTATTGAAACTGCCAATATCAATAAAGGAGCTAATCCAAATACAATTTGGGAAGTTATTAAAGGTAACATACGGAATGAAACAATCAAATATGCATCGAAACAGAAAAAGGAAGAAACTAAAAGTGAAAATGATATAAAAAATCATATAAATGAAATAGAAAATGAAATATCGAAAGAAACTGAAGAAAATAAATTACATAAGCTTAAGACAACATTTGATACTTTAAAAAAAAACCTAGACAAAGTATATGAACATAGACTAAATGGAATAATTATACGATCAAAGGCCTCACACGTTGAATTTGGTGAAAAAAACAGTAAATTATTTGCAAACCTAGAAAAACGAAACTCACAAAAAAAAGTTATGTCGCAGCTAATTGTCAACGGAATTATTATAAATAATCAACCGGAAATTATAGAGAAACAAAAGCAATTTTTTGAAAAATTATACAGATATGTAGACCAACAACCATCTTATTACAACTTCATGGACATACATATGAATATTTTGGATGAAGAAGAAACACTAATATGTAAAGGTGATACTATTAAAGAAGATGAATGTGCTATAGCGCTAAAAAGCATGAACAATAATAAAAGTCCTGGCTCGGACGGTCTGACTGCAGAATTTTTCAAGATATTCTGGAATGATCTTAAGCAATATTACATAAACTCAATTAACTTTTCATATGTAAACCTACAACTTACAGAACTTCAAAAACAAGGAATAATTACAATGTTGCCAAAAGGAAATAAAGATACAAAATACATAGAAAACTGGAGACCAATTACTTTATTGAACATCGATTACAAAATTGCTACCAAAGTTATTGCAAACCGAATTAAAAAAGTACTTCCAAAAATTATTCATCAATCTCAAACAGGATTTGTGAAAGGCCGCTATATAGGTGAAAATATTCGTCTAATTATAGAACTTCTTGAACAATTAGAGAATAAACCGGACGAATCAATATTATTCTTCTCAGATTTTGAAAAAGCCTTTGATAGCTTAAATCATAACTTCTTATTCGACACTCTAAAACACCTTAACTTTGATGACACTCTAATACAATGGATCAAACTTTTTTACGAGGATGCTAAGAGCTGTGTCATTAGTAATGGCCATATGTCCAATTTTTTCAGCATTAAAAAGGGCGTACGTCAAGGATGTCCTTTATCGCCGTATTTATTCATTATATGCATCGAATTATTGTCTAACTGTATTACTAATAATAAGGATGTAAAAGGTATAAAGATTAATAACTTGGAAATAAAAAATATTCTTTTTGCAGACGATGCTACCTTTGTTACGGATGGCTCGAGAAAATCATTTGAAACACTTATGACATTCTGGACAATTACAGCTATATTTCTGGTCTAAAATTAAACAATAAAAAATGCACAGCTCTAAGAGCTGGTTCATTAAAAGAAACAGACATACAATTTCTAAAAGGTAAAAAGTTCACCTGGACATCAGAAAGTGCACATTCTTTAGGAATAACATTTTATACAGAAACACGATATTGTTACACAAAAAACATAGAATCGAAAATCAGGGATTTTGAAAACTGTTTGAAGCAATGGCATCATCGTAAACTAACGTTACTGGGAAAGGTCACTGTAATTAAATCGTTTGCACTCCCAAAATTAATCTACCCTATGTCAATGTTGCCAAATTTACACAAGTCTGAAATTAAACATATAGAAAAAGTAACACACACATTCCTTTGGGACGGAAAACCGGATAAGATTAAAAGAGAAACACTCAAACAAGACTACTGTAAAGGGGGACTTAAAATGATCGATTTTGAAAAGTTTATGCACGCCACAAAAGGCAGTTGGGTACAACGTTTATTAGAAACTAATAACAGATCGTTTATAAAGCAGATATAGAGTTCACAACTACTGTCTTTCGGGGGAAATTTAATCTTTGAATGTAATATAAATGAAAATGATGTCAAAAATAAACTTAAAGGGAAACCGTTTTTGACAGATATCATACTGTCATGGAATAAGATAAAACTTGTAAGCAACCAAGCAAACACGAACAAAGAAATATTATGGAATAATCGTTTAATTCAAAATAATAATAACACATTTTACTATAAAACATGGTACAACAAGGGAATTAAATACCTAGAACACTTATATGATTTCAGAAAAAATACATTCTACTCGTTTACGGACCTAACAAACATATATGATATACATATAAATGATTTTCTTAAATATAATTCACTAATAGCAAGCATACCTAACCATTTCAAAATTAAAATATCTCTGGAACAAGTATACATCGAACCTCAACATGCAAGAACACTAAATGAATTCATAAACAAACTGAGAGTAAACAAATACCTATATCAGTTCCAATTGAAACATGAGGCAACTAGTCCAGTAACATCGCATAGTAAATGGGAAACAGTCATATCAAACAGTACATTTAATTGGACAACTATTTACAGCAACACATTTACATCTACTATTGACACAAAACTTAGGAACTTTCAGTTCAAATTTCTACATAGAGCGATTCCAACAAACAAGTTATTAATGAAACAACATATAGTAAATTGCAATCTATGTGACTTTTGTTCTATGTATACCGAAAGCATAGAGCATTTGTTTTGGGAGTGCTTGCCAATCCAAACATTTTGGAATGATTTGTGTAACTATTTCAAGCAACAAGGATTTGATTTCTGTATAAATTATGAATTAGTTTGTTTCTTACACACAGACAAGACAAATCACGCTGATGCCAAAAACTTTATATTGCTCTTAGCAAAGTATTATATCTTCATAAATAAGTTTAGAAAAACGTTACCAAACTTACCAGTCTTTAAAAATTACTTAAAGAGTAGAATAAACATAGAACAACATATCGCCTTTTCAAGAGATAAAATAGAAAAACATAATAAAAAATGGAAAATTATACCCCTAACATAACTGACAAATATCAAAAAATGATAACACACAAACAATGAGTGAAAAAAGATGCCTCCTATCCAACATGCATATTTATTCCTTAAAAAATATATACAGCTACGTCCTATATTTCTGTACTTGCTGGGTTTGAATGCGTGCGTGGGTGTTGGTTGTGTGAGTGAATGGGGGATGTAAGTGTGAATACGAGGCTATGTATGTGAGGGAGAAAGAGAGAATGATAGATTTAAATAATTTTGTAACTTGACCACATTTGATAAATATGTACACATTTGCAAATAATTTCTGTTATTATCAAACTGTTAAATGTATAATTTTGTGAAATGTGTTTAAATAACAAAATAAATATATTCAATAATAAAAAATAAAAAAAAGATTGTCCCCCATGCTATATGTGAATGGAGAGGGTAACACAAGAGTGTCCCCATGCTATATGTGAATGGAGAGGGTAACACAAGAGTGTCTCCATGATATATGTGAATGGAGAGCGTAACACAAGAGTGTCTCCATGCTATATGAGATTTGAGAGGGTAACACAAGTGTCCCCATGCTATATGTGAATGGAGAGGGTAACACAAGAGTGTATCCATGCTATATGTGAATGGAGAGGTTAACACAAGAGTGTCCCCAATGCTATATGTGAATGGAGAGGTTAACACAAGATTGTCTCCATGCCATATGTGAATGGAGAGGGTAACATAAGATTGTCCCCCATGCCACCTGTGAATGGAGAGGGTAACACAAGATTGTCCCCCATGCTATATGTGAATGGAGAGGTTAACACAAGATTGTCTCCATGCCATATGTGAATGGAGAGAGTAACACAAGAGTGTCCCCCATGCTATATGTGAATGGAGAGGGTAACACAAGATTGTCCCCCATGCCATATGTGAATGGAGAGGGTAACACAAGATTGTCCCCCATGCTATATGTGAATATAGAGGGTAACACAAGAGTGTCCCACATGCCATATGTGAATGGAGAGGGTAAAACAAGATTGTCTCCATGCCATATGTGAATGGAGAGGGTAACACAAGATTGTCCCCCATGCTATATGTGAATGGAGAGGGCAACACAAGATTGTCCCCATTGCCACCTGTGAATGGAGAGGGTAACACAAGATTGTCCCCCATGCCACCTGTGAATGGAGAGGGTAACACAAGATTGTCCCCCATGCTATATGTGAATGGAGAGGGTAACATAAGATTGTCCCCATGCTATATGTGAATGGAGAGGGTGACACAAGACTGTCCCCCATGCTATATGTGAATGGAGAGGGTAACACAAGATTGTCCCCATGCTATATGTGAATGGAGAGGGTAACACAAGATTGTCCCCCATGCTATATGTGAATGGAGAGGGTAACACAAGACTGTCCCCCATGCTATATGTGAATGGAGAGGGTAACACAAGACTGTCACCCATGCCATATGTGAATGGAGAGGGTAACACAAGATTGTCCCCCATGCTATATGTGAATGGAGAGGGTAACACAAGATTGTCCCCATGCTATATGTGAATGGAGAGGGTAACACAAGATTGTCCCCCATGCTATATGTGAATGGAGAGGGTAACACAAGATTGTCCCCCATACCATATGTGAATGGAGAGGTTAACAAAAGATTGTCCCCATGCTATATGTGAATGGAGAGGGTAACATAAGATTGTCCCCCATGCTATATGTGAATGGAGAGGGTAACACAAGATTGTCCCCCATGCTATATGTGAATGGAGAGGGTAACACAAGATTGTCCCCCATGCTATATGTGAATGGAGAGGGTAACACAAGTGTCCCCATGCTATATGTGAATGGAGAGGGTAACACAAGATTGTCCCCATGCTATATGTGAATGGAGAGGGTAACACAAGATTGTCCCCATGCTATATGTGAATGGAGAGGGTAACACAAGATGTCCCCCATGCTATATGTGAATGGAGAGGGTAACACAAGATTGTCCCCCATGCTATATGTGAATGGAGAGGGTAACACAAGATTGTCCCCCATGCTATATGTGAATGGAGAGGGTAACACAAGAGTGTCCCCATGCTATATGTGAATGGAGAGGGTAACACAAGATTGTCTCCATGATATATGTGAATGGAGAGGGTAACACAAGAGTGTCCCCATGCTATATGTGAATGGAGAGGGTAACACAAGAGTGTCTCCATGCTATATGTGAATGGAGAGGGTAACACAAGTGTCCCCATGCTATATGTGAATGGAGAGGGTAACAAAAGAGTGTCTCCATGCTATATGTGAATGGAGAGGGTAACACAAGATTGTCTCAATGCTATATGTGAATGGAGAGGTTAACACAAGATTGTCCCCCATGCTATATGTGAATGGAGAGGGTAACATAAGATTGTCCCCCATGCCACCTGTGAATGGAGAGGGTAACACAAGATTGTCTCCATGCTATATGTGAATGGAGAGGGTAACACAAGATTGTCCCCATGCCATATGTGAATGGAGAGGGTAACACAAGAGTGTCCCCATGCTATATGTGAATGGAGAGGGTAACACAAGATTGTCCCCTTGCTATATGTGAATGGAGAGGGTAACACAAGAGTGTCCCCATGCTATATGTGAATGGAGAGGGTAACACAAGAGTGTCTCCATGCTATATGTGAATAGAGAGGGTAACATAAGATTGTCGCCCTTGCTATATGTGAATGGAGAGGGCAACATAAGATTGTCCCCCATGCTATATGTGAATGGAGAGGGTAACACAAGATTGTCTCCCATGCTATATGTGAATGGAGAGGGTAACACAAGAGTGTCCCCCTTGCTATATGTGAATGGAGAGGGTAACACAAGATTGTCCCCCATGCTATATGTGAATGGAGAGGGTAACACAAGATTGTCCCCCATGCTATATGTGAATGGAGAGGGTAACACAAGATTGTCCCCCATGCTATATGTGAATGGAGAGGGTAACACAAGATTGTCCCCATGCTATATGTGAATGGAGAGGGTAACACAAGATTGTCCCCCATGCTATATGTGAATGGAGAGGGTAACACAAGATTGTCCCCCATGCTATATGTGAATGGAGAGGGTAACACAAGATTGTCCCCCATGCTATATGTGAATGGAGAGGGTAACACAAGATTGTCCCCCATGCTATATGTGAATGGAGAGGGTAACACAAGATTGTCCCCCATGCTATATGTGAATGGAGAGGGTAACACAAGATTGTCCCCCATGCTATATGTGAATGGAGAGGGTAACACAAGATTGTCCCCATGCTATATGTGAATGGAGAGGGTAACACAAGATTGTCCCCCATGCCATATGTGAATGGAGAGGGTAACACAAGATTGTCCCC
Source organism: Archivesica marissinica (assembly GCA_014843695.1). Lineage (NCBI taxonomy): Eukaryota > Metazoa > Mollusca > Bivalvia > Venerida > Vesicomyidae > Archivesica > Archivesica marissinica. The sequence continues at coordinate 17,928 of JABXNX010003975.1, forward strand.
CATGCTATATGTGAATGGAGAGGGTAACACAAGATTGTCCCCCATGCTATATGTGAATGGAGAGGGTAACACAAGATTGTCCCCCATGCTATATGTGAATGGAGAGGGTAACACAAGATTGTCCCCCATGCTATATGTGAATGGAGAGGGTAACACAAGATTGTCCCCCATGCTATATGTGAATGGAGAGGGTAACACAAGATTGTCCCCATGCTATATGTGAATGGAGAGGGTAACACAAGAGTGTCCCCATGCTATATGTGAATGGAGAGGGTAACACAAGATTGTCCCCATGCTATATGTGAATGGAGAGGGTAACACAAGATTGTCCCCCATGCTATATGTGAATGGAGAGGGTAACATAAGATTGTCCCCCATGCTATATGTGAATGGAGAGGGTAACACAAGACTGTCTCCCATGCTATATGTGAATGGAGAGGGTAACACAAGATTGTCCCCCATGCTATATGTGAATGGAGAGGGTAACACAAGATTGTCCCCCATGCTATGTGAATGGAGAGGGTAACACAAGATTGTCCCCATGCATATGTGAATGGAGAGGGTAACACAAGATTGTCCCCCATGCTATATGTGAATGGAGAGGGTAACACAAGATTGTCTCCCTTGCTATATGTGAATGGAGAGGGTAACACAAGATTGTCCCCCTTGCTATATGTGAATGGAGAGGGTAACACAAGATTGTCCCCCTTGCTATATGTGAATGGAGAGGGTAACACAAGATTGTCCCCCATGCTATATGTGAATGGAGAGGGTAACACAAGATTGTCCCCCATGCTATATGTGAATGGAGAGGGTAACACAAGATTGTCCCCCATGCTATATGTGAATGGAGAGGGTAACATAAGAGTGATCCCCATGCTATATGTGAATGGAGAGGGTAACACAAGATTGTCCCCCATGCAATATGTGAATGGAGAGGGTAACACAAGATTGTCCCCCTTGCTATATGTGAATGGAGAGGTTAACACAAGATTGTCCCCCATGCTATATGTGAATGGAGAGGGTAACACAAGATTGTCCCCCATGCTATATGTGAATGGAGAGGGTAACACAAGAGTGTCCCCCATGCTATATGTGAATGGAGAGGGTAACACAAGATTGTCCCCCATGCTATATGTGAATGGAGAGGGTAACACAAGAATGTCTCCATGCTATATGTGAATGGAGAGCTTAACACAAGAGTGTCCCCCTTGGGCACCTGTGAATGGAGAGGGTAAAACAAGATTGTCTCCATGCTATATGTGAATGGAGAGGGTAACACAAGATTGTCCCCCATGCTATATGTGAATGGAGAG